>QRFJ01000649.1:863947-1153491 GCA_006176705.1 Cocos nucifera
AAAAAAAAAAAAAAAGAGAGAGAAAGGCAGTGTGAAAGCTACCTTAATTCATGAGTATAAAATTGAGAATGTATAGAAAATTGACCAAAATAGGTGATAAGAGAGGATACTTTTGTTCTTTTAATTTAATACTGAAATGCTAAAGTTAGTCATCACGAACATAAGTGCTATAGATCTTTGATGTACTCTAAGAAAGTTTTTAATTATATTGACTGAAAAATTTGCTTCTGAAGCTCAATGCTTAGTTAGCAGTATTTTCTAAACTTTTTGACCTTTAATCCTAGATTTTATCTTTGTGATGGATAATCTTATTGAAACATGGTATTAAATAAAATATTGCTAAGGGACTAGCAATGACTAAGTTGGGGGGTGTGATAAGTGGTAAAAATATACTAATAAAAGTATTAAATTATAAAATAAATTAATCTATTTCTTTAGAAATTGATATTTTTATTAATCTTATGTAGGAAAGAAGGCCACCAATGTGAAGATCTTATTTTTTTGGTTCAGATAAAATAAATTTCAGGCAAAATGGACTTCAAACGAGCCCAGAATTGAATTTCAAAAAAAAAAATCGATTCGGTTCAAATCGGTTCAGCGGTTTGGTTCGATTCGATCGCAACATCAGACCAACCCGCCGACGCAACGCTAACGTTAGGATGATGTCAGCATTTTTTGTGGCACACGGTGGACCAATCGGAGGGTATTTCAGGCATTTCACATCAGGAAAAGTGCTCTGATTAGCTGAAGAACATGGTGGTCCATGCAACACCGGGCTTGCGCATGGTCCACGGAGGGCAATTTGAGAATTTTGGCTGATCCAACGGGCGGTTTTCACTGAAACTCGATCGGATGGCCAAAAAGAAGGCGCTGATGGATGGCATCCGCAGCTCTCGATCGAGATCCAACGGCTGAGATTCATCCCGACGTTAAACTAAAGATCAGAAGGCTTCTTTCTACGTGATCGGATGGCCCAGATTCGATCTAACGGTTGATCCAACGGCTGATATGAAATTTAACTTGATCTGGATTATTTTAAGGGGGTTTTTTAGTGGTTTTTGGACCATTTGATCAACATCTAACGGGCAGAATTATTCAGATCTTAATTTGAGTTGTTTTGGGAGTCTTAAACCTAATTTTTGATAGATTTTGGGAGAAAATCAAACTCTTCATCTATAAAAAAACCTACTGTTGTCGTGAAAAAAAAACCAGAGAGAGACAGAGAAAGAGAGAGAGAGAGATAGGGAGAGAGACGGGGAGAGAGAGAGAAAAGGAGAGAGAAGAGAGGTAGAAAGAGAAGAGTGATTTGTGAGAAATAAAAAAAAAAATTTTGATTTTTTTTCGACAATCAAGACATCGATCAAGGAGCATCTTCTTCTTCACCAAGTTCTACACATCAAGAGCAACAAAGAATCAATTTCAGCAATCAAACAGTCTAAATTCTCTATGCTTTTTATTTTATTTGCTATTTTTGAAACTTGTTATCATGAACTAAATTTTTTTTTACTAAGGCTAAGGTGTAGCCACTCTTTTGATGCAATATTCAGTATGATTTATTTTTAAATTTTATTCATGAGGAGTATATAAATCTGATCTTAATGCTTTTAGATTACTGGCCATCTTCTAATTGATCTGATGAACATAGATGTTACGGACCAAGTACATCTATGTTAATGCTTCTTGATTATATACCTTGTATTATGAATCAAATTAGAATTCATATGCATGCGGGAAATTTTAGTGCGCTTTGGATGCAGCGTATTTTAATTAGAGGGTTTCACAAAACCTAATGCATTAATATTTATTTAAATTACACCTGGACCAAAGGATAATTAATAAATATTAATAGTTTTGCTATGCCTGGACCAAAGGGTAGTGAATAAATTAGGAGACTCCACCGTCACATGAAATAAAATTAATCTAAAAATCTGAATATTGTATTGACTGAGTTGGTGAACCGATTGCCTTAGTAATCCATTGCTCTTGAGTTTAAAACCCTAATAATTTACACTCTCTCTATTTTTTTAAAAAAAATTTAATTATTTATTTATTTTGTTTTGTTCTTTAATTTCTTATTCTCATAAATCGATCTTCTAAATAAAGCATAGGAAAGAGCTTTTCAGTACTTATTTTCCAATCCTCTAGGGATGATACTCTACTCATTCACTTTATTACTTGATCGACTGGTGCACTTGCCATAGCTATAAATTAGCATGCATCAAACTTCTCTTTCAATCGAATTCTTTCAAGAGCCAAACTTTTTTTGGACTTCTCCTTCAATCAGATTCCTCCAGGAGCCAAACTTTCTTTGGACTTCTCCTTCAGTCAGATTCCTCTAGGAGCCCAACTCCTTCCGAATTTTTTCTTCAATCGAATTTCTTTAGGAGCCGAACTTCTTTCGGACTTCTCTTTCAATCGGATTCCTTCAGGAGCCAAACTTCTTTCGAACTTCTTCTTCAGCCGAATTTCTCCATCAGTCAAACTTCTTCACTAGTCAAACTTCTTCTGGACTTCTCCATCAGTCGAACTCCATCTGGATTTCTCTAGCATATTACTTTCAGATTTTAAATAGCATTCCTCCTGGATAATCCCCTCTAGCCGTATTTTCTTTAGGAGTCCAAACTCCTCTGAAATTGACATACGTCAAAGCTCTTCACCCCTCCATGTGGCTCCGAGCGGCTCAGTACCGGACGGCTACGACTGTCACTATCAGTTTGCTACAGACGGTGCCCCTCTCACATAGCCCCAAGCGGTCAGCTATCAGACAGCTATGGCTGTCACTATCAGTCTGCTGCAAGCGATGCCCCTCTTACGCGGTCCTGAGCGATCAGCTATCAGACAGCTATGACTGTCACTATCTATCTGCTCTGGGTTTTATCTACAAAAGAGACCCTCCAAATATATTTTCTCTAAGCTCTTTTCTTCTTTCTAAAATTTTGTTGAATTCTTTCCTAAGCACTCCATTCCTGTTGGTCAGAAGAGCTGACTTGATCGTCGGAGGATCCTGTCGGAGCCACCACCATCGATTTTGGGTGAAACTTTATTTTACAAGACACTGATGGTGACCTGTTCTTTCTCAACTCTAGCTCAATCCGATGTTGATCAAATTCTGCACCTACACTACACAAAACAGTCATCGAAAAAAAAAATTATCGACGTTAATTTATCATCGCTAATATTTTACCCATGTAAAATAAACGTCGGCAAAAATATTTTTATCGATGGAAACTTACGTCGGCAAAAAATATTTTTATCCACGCTTATGTTACGTCAAAAAATATTTGGCGACGTAAATTTACGTTGGTAATAGTAAAGCGTAGCCAAAGATGGCACGCTGGAACACCTTTTGGCGATTATTTATATTGGATTTTGCTATGTTAATTTACATCGGTAAATATTTAGCGATGCTTAATTACGTCGGTAATTATTAAGCATGGTTAAAAGTGGCATGCTAGCACGATAATTGATGATGGTTATTCTTATTTATCAATGCTAAGTATCATCGCTATTTATCTTTACCTACATTTTTTTTGTGTCGATAAATATTTTTAAAAGAAAATTAAATAATTTTATTTATATAAATTTTTTAAAACCTGTAGACATCCATATAATAGATAACATAAGATATAACAACTACATAACAAATAAATGCATCCTAAAATCAAATTCATTCACTTTAAAATATCCATATAACATCCATATAAAAAAAATATGTACATATACAAAATATCGTACATACTACATGTTCTTTAAAAAAAATATAATATAATAAAATAAAACTCTGTATCGATGGCGACATATCATAAACCTACATTAAATTAAAAAATTAAGTTAGCAAACTAATTATCTAATATAAATATTAAAAATATATAAATTAAAAAGAATATAAAATAATATCGATGGGGGAGGCATCATCATCATCGGTGGAGTCCTGATCGTAAGTATCTGCAGAAACATTGAAAGTCGATGGAGGAGGCATACGACGACATAACTTATTGAGCTTCGCCCCAAATGCCTGAAGCTAGAACGAAAGCTCGGTATTGGTCCGCCGTAGGTCCGCTATCTCCTCCTGATGTCTCCTCTTTATCTATCTCATGCAGACGAGCATCACAAGAAACATGTGCTGCTCGAGAGGAGCTAGGATCCATAACTCCATATCCCAATCCTGTAACATAGCTAGATCTCCTATCGAGCATCTCATCATAGATATCATCATCTATGGATGGGGTAGAGTCCTCAACTGGAGGCTGGGATCATATCTCCATCATACGGTCCTAATTAAAGAAAAAAATAAATATAACCAAAAGTCTAAATTTTATAATGAAATTGAAACAGAACTTAATCACTTAATACTCACATGTCTCTCCCTAGTCCCGAAAAGCCACTCATCCATCATCCAGTGATGGATCCTCTGGTAGACGTCAATCCACCCAAGCAGCTATCCTGTCTTGATGTCCCTCTAAAATTTATGAATGTAAGTATATTGACACAGATATACTCTAATAAATCATTAAAGATGTATGTATGTGTGCTTACCAGCTCATACTGATACTGTACAAATAATTTTGATCCACCATAATACATCACCGTGAGCCTCGACCTGCTCTGTGAGGCCTTGTCGTAGTAAGCCTAATAAATAAATGCAATGAAGATATTAGTGAACATATTACAATAACATATCAATTCAATAATCAATATTTTTATTATACATAATAATTATACTCGATATGCAGGATCCTCGTATCTGGTGTAGAGGAGATCTCAGTCAGGACGTGATACACTCCTGTGCGGTGTCTCACGTGCCGCCATCACCCCACGTGCCTAGAAGACCTCCTTCGAGTGGGTATGGAGCTCATATTTGAATCCTTTAAGCAATCACCCCATTGCCGAAGGATAGCCTCCCGCACATGCGGGCTATCAATCTCCTAAATATCAAAATCATGCTGCAAAAATAATGTACAATATATGAGATTTATCAAAAAAATAAAAGTATCATAATTATCAAAAATTATATTTAGTTATCTATAAATGGTCGAAAAGGAGCTGCTGCTATGATCTCGTAACTTTGCGCTAATCAGTCAGCATCAGGAGAGCGTACGAACGGATAATAATACCTATCTTGCACACATATGGATCTCTGACATGGCGCTCTACTGACATGACATATCCCGATGGGATGACAATCCTCATCTTCTCCTTGGGATGTGCCCTCCTCCATTCCTCCAGCTTCTCATTTTTGGCAGCTCCACGTGTCCTCCTAATCACAGTATCAGTAGCTGCAACAAAATATAAAGTTTAAAATGAGTTATTTATACATGATAAAAATTTAAAATAAATATAATATAAAAAAAATTTATGATAGGAGATGATGTGCCTGCCTCAACAGTAGTGTACGACTGAGATGATGAAGAGGTACCAACATCTCCATATCGGTCCCCCCATCAGATCGTCCTCCTAGTGGCATAATTTAAAATCAATATTTATAAATGATAAAAAATTAAAGTAAATTAAATATAAAAAAAACTATAATATGTAAAATCAACCTGGATAGCTAGTGTGACCGTCTGGTTATCAAGAGAAGCCGATGCACTGGCATTTCCTTGTGCAAGCCTCCGGGGTCGTCCTCTTGGTGCCATATCTATATCAAATAATATATTAGAGATAATATAATATTTGATAAAAATTATATCAATACTAAATGATATATAAAATTTAAGACATGAATTTCTTAAAAAAATACATATTATCAATCAATGTCTGTATCTTCATCAGGAGGATTATCGACATCTTCATCATCATAATCCATCAATGTATAATCTTCCTAGTCATCATTTATGAAGTTATCATCATTATCATTATAATCCTTTGACACGTTTAGATTTAATTCACTAACATCAATATTATCGAGTTGCACATCATCCCTAATCAGACAAGATGTGCCTCCAATGTTGACAATGTACTGTCCCAAGTCAGTTATATTTTGTTCCTTCTGAAAGAAATCCTTATCTATTTCTATCTCGGAATGAACATCTATGTCATAAACATCCCTTAGTACAATTCTTTGTACAATATGTCATTCACCCTTGTATCTCATATCTTTTAGGTATAATACCTGCTTTGCCTGACTAGCGAGTATAAAAGAATTTGATTGGTATCATGTTCTCGCAAAGTTGATGCTTGTGAAGTATGCATCTTTATGAATACCCATCCTATTATTGCTGATATCCTACTATTGGCATTTAAACAGGTAAGCAAATCATTTTGACCCATATCTTAACTATATAAAGTCAGGAAAGGATACCATAATATTCAATCTCATTATCTCCATCGGTTTTCAATATCAAAATTCTACTATTTTGAGTCCGCCGCTACATATCAAGCTTCCTTGTATGGAAATCGCATACCACCAACAATACATGAGCTATAACACGAAACTCTAGGATCGAGGTGGCATGCCAAATCATATAATTTCTCGATTGCACTATCTTTTTTATTATGATACATTAACATCATCTACAACAACATACACATAAGTTAAAATAAATCGGACTCTACATACATTACAAGTAATAAAAGGTTGAATAAAACTATTATTATGCTTACACGTTGTCTGAACCAAGCTGTGAATTTTCTTCGATGTCGTCCCTCGATATCTCTGTTATTTTGTTGCAATAATATATCTCTATGCTCTCTATCATAAATAAATATTTATTATTTATTTTACCTCATGAAAATATAATATTGATCATGTAAAGATACTTACTCCATAAAATGATAGATTTTCTCATAATTATTTAGTACATAAAAATGCACCAGCTTGCGTTCTTCTATGTCCATATGTTTGTACTTTCTTTCACTAAAGAGGACGAACATTAACCTTGAAAATAGATAATGTTGATTCAATATCAGCCCACTTTCTATCTGTATTGCACTCTTCATGATTGAATCGTATTTCTACATCATCAAGGTACATCAAATAGAATGTAAGATACTCTGTGGAGATATATGCTTCCATAATTGATCCTTCTGGATGTGCCTTATTTCGTACATATTGTTTCAACTTATACAAGAATCTGCACATACAAAATGATAAAAAATATGTGATTATTTTTTATTATGATTATAAATTAAGTAAAAAATTAGTTTTTTATAATATTATTATCGTTCAATAGGATACAATCATCAGTACTAAACCAGAACTGGCCCAAAAGCAAATCCTCCCTTGGAAGGTGAACCGCCAAGTGTACCATAATATTAAAAAATGATGAAAATTTTTTTTCCAGCTTACACAGCAATAAGGCAGTATCTGATTGAAGCTTCTCAAGTATATCAACTTGAAGTTTCCAATAACCTAATTCTCGAAAGAAAATATTCAATTTAATAAATTTATTTTGCACCTCTACGATAGAAAAACCATGCATCATAATAGGTATAAGATGCTGCAACATAACATGAGAGTTGTGACTCTTCATACCCAAGATACTACCATCTTTAAAGTTTACACAGCTTGAAATATTGAAGGCAAAACCATCAAAAAACTTTATGGTTTTTAACTACTCATAGAAATTTTTTTTCTCATCACCATGCAATGTATAACTTACAGTTGGCATTAAAAATTTTCCACCATCATAGGGCACCAAGTGCAACCCATGTCGTATTCCCATTCTTTCCAAGTCTAGCTGAGAATTCCAATTATCTTTTATTTTTCCATTGATGTTAAGAAGTATCCCGATAATATTATCATAAATATTCTTCTCAATGTGCATAACATCCAAATTATGATGATATAGAAGATGTTGCAAATAAGGTAATTCAAAAAATATGCTCTGCTTCGTCCAGTTCAACTCTGATTCATTATGCTTTTGCTTGCGACTTCTAAAAATTTTGCCAAATTTAACACTACCAATGGCCGCTAGTTGTACCAACATGTCATCTCCGCTCATCATATAAGGTGGCCCATGCATCTCTGACTTTTCATTGAAGCATCAATACTGACAGGTTCTCCAAGAATGATTAGATGGTAAAAACCTATGATGACTCATATAGGCAATTTTTCTACCATGCATCAGTCTAACAAAGCAGCTATCATCATTGCAAATTGGACATGCCAAATATCCTTTTGTGCTCAATCCAGATAGGTTGCCATATACCAAAAAATCATTAATTATCTATATTATCATCGCATGCAATCAAAATTTTTTTTTACTAACTGAAATCGTACATGTATCAACACCAATCTCCCAAATTTCTCTCAATTCATTGATTAAGGGTTGCAGATAAACATCTATCTCATTACCAAAAGCTCTAGGTTCAGGAATAAGCAATGATAAAAATATAAATGGCTCTTTCATATATTTTGATGGTGCAACATTATACGGCATTAGCATAATCGGCCACATACTGTAAGCATTGCTCATACTCCCAAATGGATTGAAACCATTAGATGCTAGGCCAAGATGAATGTTACGTGGATCACTAGCAAATTGAGGATATTGTTTATCAAATTTTCTGCAAACTATAGAGTCTGTTGGATGACTAATGATGTTATCTTCAGGAATTCTCATCTCATGATGCCATCTCATCACCTCAGTGGTAGTCTTCGATGATTGATAAAGTCTCTAAAGTCTTGGTGTTAATGAAAAGTATCTCAAAATCTTGTGAGGCCGCTTCTTACTTCTTTCGAAATCTTCAGCATACCTTAACTCATCACATTCTGGGCAACAATCTAAGTGTTGATGCTCTTTATAAAATAATGCACAATCATTCTTGCATGCATGTATTGGTGTATAACCCAGTCCAAGTTCACCCATATACTTTTTAATCTCTGAATATGATTTTGTAAGTTTTTCACCATCTAGTAATACCTTCTTGATTAATTTCAACATAAAATCAAATGACTTTTGACTCCAACCAAACATGATTTTACCATGAAGAAGTTTTATCAAGTACTCAAGCATCAAGAACTTCTTACAATTTGGATACAATCGCTTCTTGGCATCTCTCATAAGTTTTTTAAAATATCCATCATTTGTATTATTTGTACTATCAGAAGAGTTGTCAAAATATGTTCTTTCATATAAATCATCTAACATCTTATTAATGCCAATTGGTTCAGACGGTTGATCCGTATGTTAGTCTCTTATATTAGTAGGTCTACTTTCTCCATACAAATCTTAAATAGTATACTTTCTATCCATACCCTAATTCAACAAGTGCTCCAATGCTGTATCTGTAGGCTGGAAGTAATTATTCTGACATCTCTGATAATGATATTTGATTCTATTGGGATCATTGACTTTTTCTCATGCAAATCTTATAAAATCTCTAACACCATATCGGTATTTAGGTAAGATGATAGATCGAGCATTCATCTAACTTTTATCGATATTTTTCATCTATCCATAAAAAATGTTCACCATTAAAGTATGTATTATTTGTAAGGTTTTAAGAATGCATAATCCTATCCATTTCTATCAGGTATGGTCCTATCCCTTTCAGAAGAGCAATAATCTTATTTTTGTTATTAGTTGATATTTTATTTCATTATTGTAAAAATTTTGGTAGCATCTCCTCATGGTTCTTCAAGTATACGATGTGAATAATGGTGCCTATGCACCATATCCAATATATACCCGAAGAACATAGATGAGAGATAACTACTTGAACATCACATAACGATATAAAATATTGATTAATAATAATAATAAGATTAAAGCTTTTCTAAAATATTCAAAATTAGGGCATCCAAGAGTTCGATCTTGATCGAGGATCGACTCTTTGAATGGGAATCTATGGCTTCAATGCATGCAATTTAGCATCCATCTTCTGAAACATATATTTATTTAGAAATGGTATCCTAGTTTATCAAAAAAGGATAACTCTATATTTCAGTAGAATGTTCCTCTAAAATATGGCTGGAAGTGGGCTCAGATCGGCCCGAGGCCCATCGGGCCAAGTCAGCTTTGGGCTAGGTACAAAATTCGGGCTTGGCCCTAGACTAATTACAGGCAAGGAATCAGGCCAAAAAAATAGTCTTAGCAAGCCATATTATTTTAAAAAAAAGCTCAAAGAGCCTATCTTTGGTCCGGCCTTGAGCCCAGATACGAGGTTACAGTCCAAAACAACACTGTCCTTTCCCCCACCCTCTCCCCAATCATTAAATTATTTATATTAATTATGGATTATCTATAAAATTTAAAGCTATATTTTAATAAATTTCATATGTCCTATATTTTTTTTCATCCCATTATAGCTACTAACCAGCTATTCATGTAATTACTTGAATTATAAAATAAATTTTAAATAGTTATTTTGGTGCTTGCACTATATTATATGTGGTGATTTTTCATTTTTTTTCATTTTATTTTTAAAATTACTTATTTTCACTCCTTTTTTAGATATCTAATAAATAAAATAAAATATATAAGATAATTAAAAAATATATAATCCTATAAAATAATAAATAATCTTATATAAAATATCTATATAATTACGTATAACATACATAAAATACATAATTATAAATGATGTAAATTACTATAATTTTTTTTCTTCCATTTTTTAAAATTATTTTATAATTAATTTTTTTAAAAAAATATTATTTTATTTTAATTTTGAAAACGTATTAAAAATAAATAAATAAATAAATTATAAAAAAAAGAAAAGGAAAACCCCTTCCTCCCTTCCCTTCGGTGCCCGTGCCCCCCTCCCACCATCACCACCACCCCATGCATCCCCTTCCACCATCACCCCCACCGTTCGCACCTTCCTCCCCCTCCGTCTGCACCACCCTCCCCTTCACCCCCGAACCATCCCTCGGGTACCCCTCATCATCGCCACCCCCACACCTCGATCGGATTTCCACTATCGGTCACCACCGTCAATCATGCCCTCCTCCCCTTCTGTTCGTGCCTTCGTCCCCTCCACCCCCATGCCACCCTCGGGGTATTCGTCACCACTGCCACCCCCACACCTCGGCTCGCAGCTCCCCTCCACCCCACCCCACCCCTCCTCTCCTTCCTCCCTACCCGGGCAACCAACCCCACCCCGTCCCTTCCTTGAGGATGCAAAAGAAAAAAAAAAAGATTTTATCTTTTTTGGGATGGCGATGGTAGCACCGTGATGACGGTAGAGGCGGCGACGATAGCGGTGGAGGTGGAAGTGGGGACCACTAACGGCGAAGAGAGATCGAA
This sequence comes from Cocos nucifera, assembly GCA_006176705.1. Lineage (NCBI taxonomy): Eukaryota > Viridiplantae > Streptophyta > Magnoliopsida > Arecales > Arecaceae > Cocos > Cocos nucifera. The sequence continues at coordinate 875,140 of QRFJ01000649.1, forward strand.
AGAGTGATGAGGGGAAGGAATAGGCCTGGTAGCTGGAAGGGAGGGTGCGGAGTGGGGAAAATAGGAAGGCGGGGGTGGGAGACGAAATGCACAAATGGAGCGGGAATTATAAATTTCTTGAAAAAAATTTATGCCGACACAAAATTCCTCTACATCAGCTATGTTAAAAAGAAACATAATTAATCAAGTTATTAACGATGTTTAATAATCATCAAAAAATATTTAACAAAAAATTAATATTTTATCGATACAAAGTTACAACAATAAATCTAGATTTAGCTATTTTAAGAAAAAATGGTAATAAAATTACATCGACATCGATAATTACTATCGATGTTTAATAAACATCGACAACTATTTAATAAAAAATAAAATATTTAATAAAAAGTATAAGTTTTAGCAATGCAAAATTAACATCGGCAAATGTAGTATTTACCTACAAGAAAAATTAATGTAGGAAATTAGTTTATTTCCGATGCATAATATTTATTGCAAAATATATTTTTTAGTAACTAATAATTTGCATCGATAAATTTAGGTTATTATCAATGATAAACAATATCAAAAAGTTTATTTCAAATTAAAATTACTTTCATTAAAATATATAATTAAAATTTAAAAATTAAAAAAATTAAAAAATATTTTTTGATGCAAATTATACATCGAAAATAAATTAAATTTTCTACGTTAACCTTTTTTCATAGGTAATTATTTATTTGCCGATGATTTTTTTATGTCACTAAAAGAGTTTAAACATTTTTTTGAAGATTGTTTTACGTCGGTAATAATCTTAATTACCTACGTTAAGGGATATCGTAGGCAATTTGAACATTTTTCAAAGCAATATAAATGTTGGGAATAAGTTTTTTAAATTAATATTTATATTTTCATAAATAATTTATGGATATAATTTTTAAATTTAAAGCCCATCTTCATCATTTATTATCTAAATAATTATTGTTAGAGTATCGTCACAATAGTCTGCCTCAATCTCAAAGGTTGCCCTAGCTATGTCGATCAATAAAATTCAATTTCGACAGATCAAAAATGACCGCATGATAATCTGATCGACAGAGGCCACCAATGGATCAAAAAAATTATAGTGATGATTTCAATGATATTTATAGTATACCATCAAAATTTTACCTCAATCAGAACATAATTATTATGACCAATTTAGTATGGGATGATTTTAGCTATTTAATAAAAAATGAATGATCAAAAAGTCCAAACGACGTCCGATCTAATTAAAATATTTTTTAGATAAATAATCTTTGCTACTATTTTCATCATTTATATGGTGGTGATCGTAAAATTCAAACCGTACGTATATGAACCATCCACGTTAAGTAGAACTTATAAAAACATACAAGTATATATTTACTTAAGGATATTTAGAATTAATATCAAGAGACATATAGTTTTAGATCATTCATATATATATGCAGTTTGAATTTTATGATCATCACTGTACAAATGATCAAAGTAGTAGCAAAGATCATTTATCTAAAAAATTATCTCATAATCGAATGTCATTTGGCCTTTTGATCACTAGTTTTTCATTTAACGGTCGAAATGATTCCCATGCTTAATTGACCATGATAATGATGTCCGATTGAAATGAAATTTTGATAGTATGCTATAAATATCATTGAGATCATTATTATAAATTTTTGAATTTATCAATGATCTCTATCTATCAGATCATCATTACGGTCATTCATGGCCATCAAAATTAAATTTTATGGATTGATATAGCTAGGGCTACATTGATCGAGGCAGAACTTTTATAATGAATAATTTTAATCATAATTATTGAGATAATGAATAATGAAGATAAATTTTAAATTTTAAAATTATATCAATAAATTATTTATAAAAAAATTATTAAAATGACTCAATATTTGCCTATACTTTTAATTACGTAGATAATGAATACTATAAATAAGAAAATTATCTATAAAAACTAATAATAATTAGTCTTATTGCCTATGTTAGCTTAGCATTGATAAATTATTTATAAAAATAAAATAAATTAATTAAAAAAAATATTTATCGATGTTAAATAAGTGTCAATAATAAGCCTAATTACCTATAGAAGAATTAAGCATGGGTAATTAGACTTATTACCTACGCTAACTTATCATCAATAAATTATTTATAAAAATAAAAAAATTAATAAAAATAAATATTTATCGACGTTAGTTTAGCGTAGGACATAAGTCTAATTACCAACGTACAACTTAAATATAGGCAATTGGCCTTATTGCCTACATTAGCTTAGCGTCGATAAATTATTTATAAAAATAAAATAAATTAATCAAAAAAAAGTTTTGTTGATGTTAAATAAACATCGACAATAAGCCTAATTACCTATAGAAGAATTAAGCATGGATAATTAAACTTATTACCTATGCTAACTTATCATCAATAAATTTTTTATAAAATAAAAAAATTAATAAAAAATAAAAATATTTGTTGACGTTAGTTTAGCATAGAAAATAAGGCTAATAACCTACGTAAAAGTTAAACATAGGTAATTAGCCTTATTGCCTACAATAGCTTAGCATCCATTAATTATTTATAAAAATAAAATAAATTAATTAAAAAAAATATATTTATCGATATTAAATAAGCATCGATAATAAGCCTAATTACCTATGAAAGAATTAAGCATGGGTAATTATCTTATTTCCTATGCTAATTTATCATCGATAAATATTTATCAAATATTAAAAAATTTAGATCATCTATTATCAATGCTATTATTTAAATGTCGATGCTACTTTTATATGGCTAATTATGTTTTGCGATGTTTAATTTATAGCATAGCTAATTATGCCAATTTTATCGATGTTTATGATTTTGTGCAGCTATTTGTCCTCTTTACCTATGCAAAATTTTGCGTAGGTAAATATTGCATTGACAAAATCCCTATTTCTTGTAGTGTTTATTCACTGCATATTATATAGCTTATTTATTGGTATTTAATTAGATCAATCTACTTACATCATAAGCTTAAAATTTAAAATATCCAATTCACCCTCCTCTTGGGTAGCCATCCTTGGGCAACAAGTGGTATCAGAGCAGGTGCTCTAATATTAGTTGTTGACCTATCGATCAATGAGCTAAAGATTTTATGGCCGATCCATTTGGTTCTTTGTTGAGTGAGGAACACTCAACCATTAGACCTCCATCTTTCAATGGCACCAACTATACTTATTGAAAATTAGAATAAAAATTTTTATTCAAGCACAAGACTATGACATGTGAAATATCATACTCAATGGTCCTCACACACCTATAATGATTATCAATAATACGTGTGTGCCTAAACCTGAAAAGGATTGGAATGAGCAACATAAGAAGCAAGCTCAATTAAATGCTAAAGCTATAAATATCTTATATTGTGCATTAGATTTTAATAAATTTAATAGAATATCTGCATGTTTATCTATAAAAAAAATTTGGAAAAGACTTGAAGTGACCCATGATGGTACAAGTCAAGTCAAAAAATCTAAAATAAACATGTTGGTTCATAAGTATGAGTTGTTTAAAATGAAACCTCATGAGACAACAAGTAATATATTTACAAGATTTACCAAAATTATAAATGAGTTAAAAAGTCTTGAAAAAGGCTATTCTAATAATGATCTTATATGCAAAATTCTCAGGTTCTTACCGAAGGCTTGGAAAGCAAAAGTAATCACAATTTAAGAAACCAAGGACCTTAGCAAGCTTGCTTTGGAAGAATTAATCGAATCGCTCATGATACATGAGCTCAATATGAACCAAAGCATAGAGAAGAAAAAGATGAAAAAGATAATCCTTGCATTCAAGTCATTGGCCATTAAGAAAGTTTAAGTGACTCTACCGATGACTTAGAAGATGATGAAGAAATGACGATGATCACAAGAAGGTTCATGAGATTCATGAAAAAGAAGAAAATTTTGAATCAATAAAAGAAAATAAGGAAAAAAATCAACTTAGAGAATATAGAAATGACTATTCTCCATTAAAAAAGAGCTCAAGAAAACTAAAAAGAAAAACTATATTTGCAAATTGGAGAAGTAGTGAGAGCTCAAATTCAGAAGAAGAGTCATCCTCAAGTGAAGAAGAAATAAATATATGCTTGACGACCCAAAATGATGAGATAAATATTTATAATTCTTTTGAATTTATATTTGATGAGCTTTAAGAAGTCTTTCATGACTTAATGAATGAATACAAAAAGATAAGATTGAAAAACAAAGAATTAAAGAAATCAAATTTTCTTTTGGTTGATGAAAATAGTAATTTTTTAAGAGAAAAAAAGATCTATCTTTTGAAAGAAATGAACTCTTTGGCTAAAGAAATACTTTTTAAATCTAAAAAATTTTTAGTTGAAGAAAATATAAAATTGAAAATGGAGTTTGAAAAATCAAAACCTTATATTGAAGAAAAAAAACTTGCTAAAAGAAAACAAATCTTTTTTAGAAGAAAATGTGAAATCAAGAAAAGAGATTGAAACATTAAAGTCTATGCTTAACAAGTTTACAATTAGATCTCAAAAGCTTTAATCTATTTCAAATAATCAAAAGGCTATTTTTGATAAAGCTGAAATTGGATATAATTCTTTAAAAAAATAAAAATTTGTGAATAATATGTTTAGCAAAGCTTTATTTAAAAATTATTTAATTATATATTTCAAATGTAATAAACTTGATCACAAAATTTCAGAATACAATACCAAAAGAATTGGCCAAACTTTAATTAAACAAATTTGGATTCTAAAAGGAACCATGTGCTCTAACCTCCATGGACCTAAGATGACTTGGGTACCAAAAATTAGCAAATAATTTTTGCAGGTATTCCAAGGATCCAATAGAATGAAAAAAGAAAAAAACTATTTTGGATGGATGCCTTGGAGATAAAAGTAGATTGGTGATGATGCTCGGTATAATCTAAATTTTTCTCACATTATACCATCAATGCTTACTTGATTGATCTATTAATTTTAATGATCTATCTACATGATTTTATATTGTGTTTACTTGCTTAAAATACTTTTAGTATGATTGATTTTGATGATGTATTGGTGCTTACATTGAATATGTTTTTTGATCTAAATTTGAATATAAAATCCATATTATATTTTTACAAAAGAAGATGAAAATACTTAAGAAAATGATTTGATCTCATTTGATTAATTATCATACTGCGAATTGCATGTTAAATGATTTAATGTTCTATCTTATTTTGATTGACTATTATAATTGAATACTATAATTGATTATGATTGAACATATATTAAATATAACTGATTTATGAACTTTCATTATTAGAGTTTAAGAATAATTTAAAATATTAATATATGTATATATATATGTTTGATAAGCTGAACTTCTTAAAGAAATATTTTCAAACTCAATTAGTATCTCGACTTATAATAAATACTTATAATGACAAAAAGAGAGAGAAGAATGAATGTAAAATGAGAATTATAAATATAATTAAATTTAAATTATGGCATACTATTAAATTGGGCAACAAGTGTTATTTTAGCAAGAATTAAATAAAGAATGTGCAAGTAAGTGAAAGTCAATTGTAACTACAAGTATGGAAGAAACCTCGGCATATAGTAAGGGGGAGCAAACTTTGAAAAAAAATTGAACACAATTGATTATAATATTAAGGGGGAGCTTAATGATTTTAGACTATTAAAGAAGAATTTACTCTATTGATTTTATTAATTACTTTCTTTTTGAGTTGTTCCTTTTGATGTTGTCAAAAAGGAAGAGAGTTATTATTGAATATATGCTTGAGCTTAACTAGAATGAAATATATATGTTCTCATTGTTTAGTGGTTTCATGCTTTATAAATATGTAATCTTTTAGAAACTCACTACATATTATTTGCATATACTCAAAAGTTTTGTCATCATTAAAAAGGAGAAGATTGTTAATCCAAAGATTGATTTTGATGATGATAAAAAGTTTTGAGTATAAGTTATAAAATCTAACTATGTTTGTGAGAATGTGTAGTTTTAAAATTTTAAGTGCTCATCATTTTTCAAGTCTTTTCCAACATCTTAATGAAGATTATATCAAGTTAAGAAGGCAAGCTTAGCCTATAAATCAAATTAGAGAAGAAAAGCTGATAAATAATTTTTAGCATGCTTGGCATGCATATTGAGCCGATCCAGTCCAAAACTGAGCTGGCCTAGTCTTAGTGAAAATAGAAGATAAAAAATATAAAAAATATAAATTTTAGAATGTAGGGGACTGAGCCGATCCAGCTATAAATTGAGCCAACCCAGTCTAAAACTGAGTCAGCCTAATGCTTGTAACGACTAGTTTTCAAAACTACAGCTTTTTTGTTCCACAAGCTTTTCAATGGCTATTTTCTCTTCTCCAATAGCTAGATTACCTTCAAAAGCCTATGTTAGTGACTTGTAATAGTGAAAAATCTCTGGAGTATATAAGAAAATACTTGGAGTATTAAGAGGTAGTTTTGGGAGAGTTTATTGAGTATCCATTAAGAAAGCAAGAAGAGTGAGCAGAAAAGAGTAAGGAAGGAGTGATTTTTAGACATTTTTTTCCCTTCCAACATCCTCAAATTTGCGAGAAATTAGGTCATCATTATTGAAGATCATCTCCTACTTTCTCAAGCATTTAAAGAAAAAAAATCAACCCTACAAGCAAAGCAATCCAGATTTTCTTCTCTTGGATTTTATAGAGTTTGTTTTAAATTATATTTTTTACATTTTGTTTCAAGTTTCTTAGGGTGAGAAACTTGGGTTGGTCCAAGCCTCGAGTTGGATATTATATTGGTTTGATTGATGAGCCAAGGATAAAACTAATAGGGGTTGATTGTTAGCCCAAAAAAAAATAATCACTTGTGAGATTTTGGTTGGTGATCCAAAAAAAATCAACTGGATTTGATTATGAGTCCTGAAAATAATCAGACTGTAATTCTCATTGAGAATTATAATTGAATTCTCAATGGGTATACTTGGGGAGTGGACGTAGGTGCTGAATTTGGCATCTAACCACTATAAAATTTGTGTGTTTATGATTGTATGCTTTTGCTCTATTACTTTTATTCACTGCACATTACATAGCTTATTTGTTGACATTTAATTAGATCAATTTACTTACATCATAAGCTTAAAATTTAAAATATTCAATTCACCCTCCTCTCTTGGGTCGCCATCCTTAGGCAACATGCAATGCTAGTGAAAAGTCTTGAAGGTCAAGATGGATCCATATTACTCCGATCATCATCCTTTCATTATGCTTTTTGCAGCTAATCTACCATAGGTGAAATGCTCATGCATAACCTAGCCATTTGGCTTGTCACTGCTCTTTTTTCAATGAAAAAAATTATTTGGCATGCTAGTTTCTCTCTCTCCAAATAGAAAAAAGAAGAAAAAATAGGATCGTACTAGAAAACTTATCAGGCTGCTCTTGACCTTAGACATCCTACAATCATACGAGATAAAAAAGTTATCCATAGTATTGTAGCAAGTATTCATGTACTCTTATCTTTCAACTTCATTAATTGACATAATTGTATATACAAAGCATACATTTGTAGGCAAACTAGTACACATCCTTCGCAATAATAATGACAATAGAACTAGTTGATGCATACCAAACCCTAACATGTGACATCTGGCACCAGATATCTAACACAACAATACTTTGCCAAAGTATATATAAGGCATTAGCTTACTTTTTCTGGTTTTATTATTTCTCAATCTAATAGACATTCATTATTAAGTAATAAGGTATCAAACAAGCAATTTAACAATTGATAGAACAAACAAATTATGATTTTTTTTTGGTATAAATTGTGATTTTAATGTGTCAACTATGTTTCTTTATCATTGCAGTCAACTAAAATGTGCTTAGGTGATTAAATAATGAACATTATGAAATGTAGTACAGATCATGTATCACTTGCCATCTCCAGTAATTAAGTTCAAGCATAGGGAGAGAGGGGAGAAATATTAAACAATAGGATTTAAATGTCAATCCAATTGACTTTAATAAGCATGACATGAATAAATGAGACTAGTTTGAGCTAAGGTCCCTTAAACATTTGGTTAAGAGGTACGGACAAAGGTAGGCTACCTTCATCAATATTTCATATTTAGTATTTGCACCTCTAAAGCATTTTATATCTCTCATAAGAATAAAATTATTTTGTAGGCCTAGGTTTTGACTATGATAATAATTAACTTGGAACTCGTGCTCAAGGTGGGCTTTAGTCTTTTATTGACTCATTGGCTTAGTCAGCGGGTCTGCCATTTTATCAGTGGAGTCATCTCTCTATATTCCGATGTACTTCTTCTCGAGGTAGTCATGAATCATGTAGAACTGCCATTTTAAGTCCTTAGACTTCTGGTGAGACTTTGGCTCCTTAGCGAAGAGCTATGGATCTATTGGTGTCGCAGTATATCTCACTATCAGACAAAATAAAATCTATGAGGTCATTCACAAAAAAGATTTTTGACTAATCAGATGGTTGAATTATAATTATGAATTACTTATAGATCTAATAATCAACATGATTGATGATTAATCTAATACAATTATTGCAATTGTAAAACTTACTAAGAGTTAGTAAGTTGTAGAAGAATTAATTAGCAATTGGATTGCAAATTGATTCAATTTAATTGAGCAATGAGACTAGAATCAAGTCTAATTGAATTAGATTCAATTTGGTTTGGTTTGTGTTTGATTAAATTAAGCCTAATTGGATTATGAGATAATCTAATTGCAAGAGAAACCAATTTCTATTTTGGTTAGGACTTGGATGCATCTAATTTCTAATTGAATTGGGATTTAATTGGATTACTAGTTAGACTAGAATTTTCTTTTAATTAGGTGCAACTAATTTTTAACCAATTCCTAACAGATTAAGGATTTGATCAAAGTACCAAAAGAAAGCCTAAGTGGATTGGGACTCTCTCTCTTTCCATGCCCACCACCCACTCGCCCTTTCTTGGTCTCTTGCATGAAATAATTCATGCCAAAAGAAGGAGAGGCCTCCAAGAGTTGGATGCCTCTCAAACTCTATCTGTAAGGATTTCAATCCTATCTCTATTGACACCAAATAAGACGATATGACCTGAATTTTTTGTGCATTGGTTTTTGGGCATGGGGACACGAGACCCATATGGATGGGATGTGGGATCCATGGAATGGGGATGCATGATCCACATGAGATGGGGTGCGAGATCCATGAGGAGGGGATGCGGGATCCATAGGATGGAGATGTGGGATCCAAGCATGGGTCTAGGGAAGAAAAAATGAGAGCTTTTTTTTTCTTTTTAATCTTCTTCTCTGAGAGCGTCTAAGAGAAAAAAAAGATCTTATTAAACCATCAAGGAAGCGATCTGTACAAGAAAGCTAGCACTCCGATAAAGTTAAGAAGCCTCTGATCAAATCAAGGCCTTATATAAATACTTGTAGTGGCCAAATGCTTGTGCAGCTTAAGAAATTTGGAAGACATCCATGATCATTGGTTTGCGGTGATGATCTACCTATGCAAATATATGAAGATCAAATCTTCTTTTCTTTTATATGTTTTAAATTTTAGATTTTGTTTTTTCTAAATCTTGCCCATCGTATGAAGATCTTGTTACATGGTTTTAGATTAGACCTAATATATGCATAGATTAAAAAAAAATTAATCTATTTTCTTTCTATTGCATTAAAGTTTTTAAAAGTTAAAAATTTCTATGCATCAAGCCACAACTTTCTAACAGTGGTATGAGTCAAGAGTCGGCCTTTGCTTGGTTGGTGACCCGATCTTTAATCCACCAGCTTGACTTTTCTGTTGAGTTAGGTGTCCTCAAGCACACTTGCAATATTCATCATCATTCATCTATAAAAAATTTAATGGAGCATCTAGGACTTCAAACATATCTTATTGAATCATAGTGCAAACCTAATTGAGCCATGTCAGATATTTATAAGTGGTTGATTTGAACTAGATCAACAATGAGGCCAAAACATTTGTCCTTTTGACATGGACCAACAATAATTAGGAATGGGAATAGATCAGTTATGAGTCAGGTCAGCCAATACCCATACCTTCACTATAATTAAAAACTCTATATCCATACCCGCCCTGTACCTATCTTAGATTGGAGAGGGTCGGATTAAATAAAGTTGCAGATCAGATAGACAAGAAGGATCGGATTGGGTCATATAGGTATTTTATTATATATATATTATACAATAATTATAATTTTAAAAGAGAGATTTAGATTAAAGTTATATTGGACCAGGTTTGGGGTGGAACATACTATTACCTATATCCAACCAGAATCCACTTTGAGCAATTTTTTTCTAGAACTCACATCTATCCGGATTTTAATCAAATATGCAAAACCTGTCCCATTCAGATATTGAACACCATTGAAAGTATATTACTGTTTTAATCAAGAATTTTAAATAAAATTTCAAATGTGAACCAAATGGTCTTCAATTTGAAACATGACCAGCCCAAAATTAAAACTATATATTTGTCCACTCACACCAATCCTTGATTTCTAACTAGTATTATTGTATGATAAATTTGTTTAATTAATTATTAACTTGAGTTCTTTATGACCAGTTATATGTAGTTTTTAATTAATCTTATGTGGAGTAGGTTGTCCATGTGTTTGCATGGTATTTGGGACTTCCCTTTATTTGCTTTAAAAATCATAACTAGCAAAAAAGTAATTTCAAATAGGCACTCCTAGAAAAGATGGGTGGTTATAGAAGCATCCAAAATGAATTTGTGCATAAGCTTTCTCTGTATTGTGGGACCATGCAACTGTGTTTTATATGAAAGTTACTTGAAAGCCAATCATATCCTTATCACAAAAAAGCCAATCATATGATGGTAGTAATTTTTATGGAAGCAAATTTTTGCTTTAGAAGAGAAGGCACACTTACGATTCTCGATCTTATATTGAGCAAGGCATTAGGAGGTGGTATCAGCTAAGCCTCTATCCAAAAGTGAAGTTTATCAATGCCTTCAAACAAATGATGGCCTAAGACTTGTCATGGTTACCATTCATCTTCCTTTAGCAATCAAAAGTTTCTACTTTCGATTCTTAGATGGTGTATCTCAAAAATCTAGATATCAACAATTGTAGTGTATGTATTTCTCCCTCCCTTTCTCTTAGTAAAAATTATCTTTAACTAAATACTAGTGAATTAGCATTTAAAAAATGCATCCCTTTTTTCCTGTGTTGAGAGAAAAAAAAAAAAAAAGGGGGATGAGTTGATATTTTACTTCGTAAATTTAGAGAAAGCACCATATTTGTTAATTCACATATTCAACAAGAAAAGCCACATAATTGCAAAAACAAAAAAGAAAAAAAAAAGAAAAAAAAAAATGAAGAAGAAGAAAAGGCGACCTATTCTCAACTCACTAACAAGCTTGGCCAGTACTATCAGAACAATCTAAGCTCATGCTAGATCTTTATCGTGTTAGCTATCCAAATAATCCAAGCTCATGCTAGATCTTTTTCTCGATCCTAGGCAGACATAGGAAAATAATTGACCATGAGATTCAATTTGACTTGCTTGATTGGCCCCTCTTTTTTTAACATTACCGTCCATGGATTGAACCAAAATCTTTACCCAGCATATATGCATACAGATGCCAACCAACAGAACATAACTCTTGTTGGCCACTCAGCTAGTTCATTAGCCAACCCTAAATATATATCCAGTTGAGGTTGGCTCAAGCCTGAACACCTTTCTGATGTGGCCAATAGCCAAAATGAGCAATCCATGTGTTATATATTAAGTTATACAAATCCAGGAAATATAATATTAGCGCCTAAAAGGGAGGCCAAAATGTACCTTTTGCAAGGATCTTAGAATTAGATAAGCTTTTCCTTTTTTTTCGTAAAAAGATAAGCTTATCTTTTTCATCAAAAAAATATGCTTTTCTTTGTATTCCATGGACGTATTTGGTGTTGATTCTACCTTGACTTTTCTAATTTTTTTCCCCTATACAAGCACTTTTCAAATAACATTACCAACAATTATTTTCTAAAATATTTTCTTTTTAAAAATTATATATATATTTTTTTCAAGGCAACTCCAATTACACCCTTGGAGGTAGCACCATATTCTATCACTTCCGTGTGGGAATCCTCCGCTTAAAGTCCGGACGGTTACCCAATCCTCACGAACAACATTAAAAATGAAGCCAACGTAGGCCAAAGTTTGTGCTTTCAGTCACCCGCCGTGACGTGCACCTTGACTCTACGTACCACGTGTCGTCAATATCCATGCAAGATAAACGGTTAACGAGAAAAGAGGGATTCTTTTAAACTGACCGAGAGTGACCAAACCTCTCTCACACTCCTTCGAACGTCCAACTTCCTACGCCGATGGTGGTAGCTTCTCTCACCCAAAGACCAAACTCTCTCCGCCTCTATCCATCTCTCGTCTATAACTATGACTCCGTCTCCTAAACTTTCTCCATTCTTTTCTCTCTTCTTTAGACTTGGATTTCTCTCTCTCTTTTCTTCTTTCATTAGATCATAAGAGAGAGGACTAATTCTAAGAGAGAGAGAGAGAGAGAGAAAACTATAAAGATGGTTCAAGACCCGTTGAGGAATGCCCATAAGAAGTATGTAAGTGCCCATGCTTTGTTCAGGGCATTGGCAGGTGTGGCCACACTGGCTGCAGCTTTGGTAATGGGGTTCAACAAAGAAACCAAGAATATTGCTGGGTTCCAAATGGTGGCTACTTACAAAACATCTCCTGTCTTCGAGTAAGTTTTATGTGATATATTTTATCTAATCTACAAGTCTGTAATTTGTAATCATTATTTATATTTTCTTATTTTTCTTTTAGGTTCTTTCTTGTGGGGAATGCGATTACATGTGGGTACTCAATAGCTTCTCTTCCTTTTGTTTCTAAACTGGTGGAAGGCTACATATTGGATGTGTTGGATCTGGTATGCCGTCTTTTCATTGCCTTGCTTGCAATAGGAAACATAGAAAGCTTGATCTTTAATAGTTCTACATGTATACATATATTTACATATGTATAAATGTATGCATGCATGCATGTATGTATTCCTTTGGTCTTCTTCCAATTCAATTTTTTAATGGGTATGTCATATGGACAGAGATCCATGAAACATATATACTAAGTGAAACCAATAAGAATTTTAATAATATATATATATATATATATCAAGTAAACAAAATCTTGTATATGACTCGAAATAATTCTAATTATCCCGTAGGTGAAAGGTGCCTAGGCACCCTCTTTGTTTATTTATTTATCTATCTATTTATTTATTTGGAAATAATGATGGGAATACCACCAGATGCAATTGGACTTGGAAAAGGATGCAGGCCTGTAACTTAGTTTGCGCTTCGTGCGCACTACATATATTTGGCACAACTTAACCATTACAACTAGTTGAGTTTTTCTTTTTTAGTTTATTTAAGAAACAATGATGGGAGAACCACCAGATATAATCACTAAAGTCATCTGGAGAAAACCCTCTCAAGGTTCAAACTAAATTGTCCTTCAAAGCATAGCATGAGTACAGCCATTGGGCTATACCCTAGTTTGATATTAAGATGCTTGCTTTTTATAAGGTGCACACAACTTAGTTCTTCCATAAGTGTTGCACCAAAGTGGCCAGTGGTGGACATACCGGGACTTGCAGAGTCCTCAACGAGTGCTGGTGCCTTTATGGTGATTCAATGGACTCCCATCTTGTATACTGGTTAATAACATAGGGAAGTATGAAGGAATTAACTCCTCTACATACCAGAAAAATGATTCAAGGTATAGTAACCCCAGCTTAAATCAAAACTACTAAAACAAATATCCTCCATGAATTGAATTAAATTCCAATGTGAGCAGCGAGCACGTACGTGCACTCATGCATTTTGTGGCATTGCTAAGCTAATATGGCAATTTAATTCCATTGAAAACAGATATGCATAATTCTTTATCTAATTAAATTTAACAAGAATATCTCATCAAGCCATTAACAAACAAATGAAAGACGGGGTATTGGTAGGAGGTTAAGATGGGTGTCAAATAAAGTAGACTACATACATATTTGCACCAATATTTTCTATTCATAATAACTTTTGTGGTAAAAAAAATGTTGATGAAAGTTTCAAGATTCCTTCATCCTTCTTTTTTGGCTTGCATGAAAATGCCCACTCACTTGGATGGAATCTGAGATGAATGGAGCCTTTAAAGCAACTAATTATCTCTCTCCAACACACATGTGAGGGCATGTGCCTGTGAGATGGTCTCAAAATTGTTACAAAGGGACAAGAAACAGGAAGGAAAGATCCAGGCTAATACTGATGAGGTTTTTCTTGCATTTTATTTTTATTTTTGAGAGAGAGAAGGGGAGGGAGAACTATCTATATTATGATTACCTTGCTGCAGATACTTGGAAGGCAAATCATCAGGACCTGAACCCAGAAACTCTGGTTGTTAAGCTGAGGGGTGTGACCATGGATATAAACCTCAATTCACCTCACGTAGATGAAAGTTGGAGGGAGAAATTAGAAAAGCTAGAAGTAACACCAGATACTACTCTTGGCAGAAGGGAACGAGGACCGGTAAAAAGCCACATCCAAATAGCTGTAGCAGGATTTTGATGTTTGTGGTTATGGTATATGCAGGTAAATTTGGTGCTTTCGATGGCCTCAGCTTCGGCGGCGACGGCGATAGGCTATCTGGGGAAGAAGGGGAATGATCAAATTGGGTGGATGAAGGTGTGTCCCTACTATGAGAGGTTCTGCAACAGGGTTGCGATCTCTTTGGTCTGCTCATACGTTGGCCTTCTGTTCTTCTTACTCATATGCGCCCTCTCTTCCGTGTACAAGACCAGACGAGGCCACAATGCATGAATTCTAGGTCCACAATCGAACGTTATTTGTTTCACAAAATGTTTTGTTTTTCTAAGGGATGATAGCTTCATCCACAAATTGTGATGAGAAAAGAGTCGAATGAAATCATTGAGTTATGAAGCTCTAGGGCTACGCATTCCGCGATCACAAAAGAGACGGATAAATTAAATACCAAGGAGCCATTCCATTTTGGTTCCCCATGGATCAGAGCCTTCTCTGCTGATCAAGAATTAAACCATTTGTCGAACCGTGGGTCTAACGAGAAGACATGCTCCCAGCGGTTCAACCAAGCTCGGTTACTTCTCCAAGGGTCACGACGGATAGCATTTAAGCAATAAGAAATTGTTTAGCCTCTGAACAAATTCATGGAAGACAAGAATACAAGTGATATACAGAGTTGGTTCCATCAGAGATCCATCTAAGCACCATTTCCAACATCCACAGCATCGGTAGACTTCACAAAACGACCCTTTACTCGCTTCCTGGCATCTGCTCTTGCCTTCCTGGACTCATAGCGGATGTGCTTGTCATATCTGTATACGTCGGGCAGAAAAATCTCAAAGAAGAGAATCATCCAAGCAAACGAGAGGAAATAAATAAGAAAGTTAATTCCATGCCTGCGAGTTTTCCTTTTCTCTTTGTACCGTAGCATGGCAATGTCCCTATTCTGGGCCAGCAACTCACTGTCAACTTTCTTGGCCGCTCTCACCGTCTCATTTCCTAGAAGGGGCTGTTCTCCAAAGGAAATTTGTCTTGCGTTGGACCCAGGTCCAGGATTATGTGAAGCTGGGGGTGGGGGCCCAACCGTGGTTGATGCATTATTTCCAGAGTCTGTTGGGCCATTGGTTGCTGAATTATTTTTCCACTTGCTGGTTGCGTTTAGCGTGCCCAGCTGGAGAAAAGAGAGTGCAAGACAGGATAAAAACCCTATGCAATCAATTAAATTTAGATACATTTAAAATCACCTCTCGCCGAGCATCAAAAAAAAAAAAAAAAAAACTAGATTTTGGGCAAGCGTCTGCATGTACAAGGGAAAAATGTAGCTTCACATCCAAAAGAAAAAAAAAAAAAAGAGAAAACAAAAAAAAGAGAAAACAATGTGCGCATCGCAGGAAAACGTAATGCAACTTTTCAATGCATCATTTCGATATTAATTGGCATTCTGGAATTAGATATTAGATGGTCAATACTGACAAGCTCAAGCAGGGACATGAGAGGAGGTGGGTTTAGTTAGGATTGTCGATCCGAAAAATGCACGCAATCCAGCATGTTCAGCTTTCACTGTCATGCATTAGCTGGTGCCAGATGTCATGTCAACTACCTACTGCCAACTCTGCAACATCACACTCATGCATTGACGATAAATTTACAAAGCCAGGTACTCTGTATTCATAAACTTGCAAGAGCTTCTAGGATGTACGGTTTAACGTGCATGGATGTCTTATGCCCATTATATAAAGAGCTTGAGAAATCTTTCTTTAGCTTGTGCATCCTCACGAAGCTGGAAATTGAAGAGATGACTTGTGATTTAATTCTGGGAAGACCATGCTGAGGAACTCAAGGAAAACACTTAGGGTGGCAGTGTGTGTGACTTCAGATAAGAAAAATTTTGAGTAATAGGGGCAACCTTACTATTTTTCTGTCTTCGTATGATAAATAATAATTTAATGAATTCAAGTCTCAGCTGGGGCTAAGGTCCAGAAATGAGTTGCAATTGCTGAGCCAGAATCAATTTGGGAACGACTACCTTGCTTGAAGCCCTAATTCTTAAAACTCTAAATGGTTAACTCAACAGGTATTGGGCAAAACCAGGCCTGGGCCCATTTATAGCTCTAATTATGTGTTAGTATTGGCAACCTTGATCATGGTCAAGAGCGTAAACCACGAAATTGGAAAAAAATGAAAAGGGGAAATTTTCAATTGGGGCTTTGAATGGAACATGAAAACCATAGACTCGCATGCATGCACTCGAGCACACAAACAAACACTCAATTATTCTCATCTTTTTTAGGGGAGAGAGAGAGAGGTCCTAAAATCCTGCATACCACGAATGGTTCTTTACAACCTAAGAACTTGCAGTAATGCTTCGTTAGGAATTGAATAGAAACTAGCAACATTACAGGAATTGAGATGACAATATGGAAACAACAATGCAACTATAAACAATATTATAAGGCCAAATTCTACAGCTCTCTAATGTATGTCAAAATTATTAGTCTTACCTGTAATATCAAAATAAACAACAGTTATAGCTACTAGCAAAATGTAATCTTTTTTCTTTTTAAGAAAAAATGAAAAATGTATTCTTTTTATTATATATTAAAGATACCAGACATTCTGTCTCTAATTAGTAAATACCTGCAGTATATGGAAAATATAAGTGCAAGTTAACTTACATTTTGAGATGGTACATGGTGGATATTAGAAGACAAGATATCCTCATTTGCTGAAGGGTAATTTGTATCATATATGTCTTCCAAGAGTTTGGTAGTTGCAAAGGAATTTTCCTTGGGAAGATCATTGTAATTTTTTATCATAAAACCTCCACTGTTTGTATAATATCCAATTTCAAGTGCAGCAGACTGATCTTGATCCCTTGATCTTCCTAAGTTAAAATCCCATATCTGCAAGGCAATAGATATAATATATTACCAGTTTGAAGATGCACAAACACTAACAATACACCACCACAGGTTGATCATAGATCAGGGGTGCATGGGGTGACACGACAAAAACAGCATGAGGACAGAAAATAGAAAGCTGCGAGAAAGAGAAACAGATATAGGATGAAAAAGCCCATGAGTTTTAGCTGCAGCTGCCACTTAACAACTCGTCAAAAAAATCAGAATTAACTTTTACCATTTTCACTGAAAGTATTAGACACACACACACACACATGTATGTATATAAGCATATATACATGCATATATGCATATATATTGATGAAAAAGTATTTTATATACTGATTCCAGAAAAATGAAAAGTGTTTGAAAACTGTGGCAGATACATTATCACCCTTATTAAATTGGCAGACAATAGATCGATAAATGCACACATTTTCTTGTCAAAATCCAGTTCAAGATTTGCTCTTGGTATTGAGCCCTTCATTGACTCCAATGGAACAGAACTGCACTTTGGATGGAACTAGTAACTCTTCTATTATTTGCATAAATAAAACCATTGCAATGGGCATGGTATATTGACTATCAGAAAATGGCGAGTCCTTTCTGTGAGACATTATCATGACCATGGACTGCAGTGACTGAGTGATGATTTTTGCAGGATCTATGTTGCTCCCTCTCAAGTTGGTTAAGGAATTTTTTCTTTTTCCTCATTCTTACAGGTAAAGAAGCTTGAAACAAAAATTTTTGTTTGAAGAAGGCATGAATCTGCTTAAATCCAAGCTCAAGTGTGGAAACTGTGAAAAGTTTTGAAGGAGGTGCTTCAGCTTATCCATATTAGCTCGAACTCTTTCTCCACTGCCCGCCTAGAGAAGGGCTCCTGTACCATCCTGCAGAGAGAGATCCAGATGCCCATGTTTTGGATTATATTCATGCATTTTTTTCCCAATAACTAAGATCCTAGCATATGACTTTCTCTTGAAACACAAATAGAACCTGGCTGAATTCGTACCGCGCACTGGAGGGAAAATGATCACGTTAATCACTTGTCTCCACAGTGCAGCTTTTTATGAGATTTCCTCGCTGATGCTCTGTCAAGATGTTCCTTTTCAAAAATGGATGAGCGAAAGTGTTTAACATTAAACATGCTTTGGCTTTAGCTAATCCTGGAAATGGTTTATTTTACATATCTAGTTATCACCATAAACATTCAGTAACCATTGTTCAAAATTACTCAATTATTTTATACATTGGGAATCCATATTTCCAGCGTACTGCTTGGATGAAGAGATCACTTTTTAATCTGTTCTTGACTTCTTCCAAAAAGATTAATCTTTTATAACCAAATTTTGCGTGTCCAGTGATGTCTATCTAAGCATTAAAAAGCTCCTGAATCCAAAGGAAGAATCCACAAGATTAAACACAACAATTGGTTCAAAGGATATCAAACCTGTGCTGAGTGATTTGTCAGACCACAATCCCACAGCAGATCCTCATCCTCCACAAGCCTATTCAGCTCCATGCACTCCGAGGGAGGCAGCGTGAGCAAGGACGTGTACGGCATGGGCTGAGACGAGCCCCGGAAGTCTTTGCTCCCTCCGGCCGCCGTCCGGCATGGCGTCCTCGGGCTCAGGTTCGACGGCACGGAGGCCGCCGCCGAGTCCCTCTTGGCCAGCTCCGTCAGCTGCTGGAAAAGCGCCTGCTTTCCGACCGGGCACTTGTGGAGCTTGGCCCCGGAGGAGATATCCGGGGCGCAGGGAACGTACAGATCCCGGGACACTGGATCTCCCGCCAGAATCGAATCTATCGAGGACCAGTTGGAGAACAGCTGGTGCGGGGCGGAGCGGGGACGGTAGGCGGCCTCCTTGGCGGCGAGATCGACGCCCCACGACGCGGCGAGGTCGAGGGCGGAGGGGCAGCCGGAGAAGCCCTCGAGGGGGTTCCTGGGGTGGGCGCCACCGCCTCCGTGGGCGTCCCAGTCGCAGTCGGGGCAGAGGGCGAGGCCATCGGCGGCGCAGCGGACGGCGGCAGGATGGGCGGCGCAGTTGTCGCAGGCGAGGGAGCGGACGTGCTTGCGGGCCAGCGTGTTGGCGGCGTGGACGTCGCGGTCGCACGGCAGGCAAAGCCGGGCAGCGTCGGCGCGGCAGTAGAGCACCGCCGCCGCCTCTCCACAGTAGTCGCACGGCAAATTCCGCAACGACCTCTTCTCCTCCCCCATTTCCCTCCGAGATCTCGGAACCGAAAAGAAGACCCTAAAAATGATATCTTTCGACAGCTTTCGAGTTGATACGAAGAACCCTAACCCTTCTTCTACTCCGTTTGAGCTGCTCCTCTTCTTCTTCGCCTATCCGAAGAGGATTCGATATGGAGACTCTCAGGGATTCTTCTCAAATCCTAAACCTAAACTCTAGAATTGTGGGAGGGGGTAAACGAGGTACGAAGAAGAACGAAGTCCAATATTTATCGACGGAGCCATCGACTTCCTCTCTCTCTCTTTCGAGAGGAAGAGTGGGAACAGAGAGGCGCATGACAAGCACGAGGGATTTGGGAGGGTGGGAAAAAGGTCAAGGATCAGCTGTATGGTTTCAAACAGAAAACAGTCTATAAGATGACGTGGAAGACTGCTAATGCGGGGTCAATGTGGGTCCATCTGGAAAGTGATGTTTGGGAAGTAGACACGTTGTCGAACAGCGAGGGGAGGGGCGGAGAAGGAGACAGCGGGGGAGGGGAGTGGGCTGAGGGCGATATATTGGGGGAATGAGTGGGGCCCGCGGGGAGGAAAATATCTTCGCTCTACGCTGAGCTGGCAGCGGGCTGAGAACATGGGCATCGTCGTCTCTCTCACCAGTTTCTTCACTGTTCACTTTTCGGCTGGCACGTGGAGCAGCACGCGTCTCGCACAGATTTTGGAGTTGAAATAATCCAGGAGGACACCGATGCCATATATTTAGGAGCAAAAATCATATAAGATGATGGACGTTATAAAATATTATATAAGATGATCTCTATAATTTATTATATTTTTTAATATTAATTTTTAAAAATAAATTTAAAAATTAAATATTTTTTTATTAATAAGGTTATTAGTTTGATATTTTTTTTTATTTTCAGCATATATTTTTTAGCGATATATACTTCATGATCATATGATATATACTAAATAAATTAAATTTAAATAAGTCAATATATAAATTTTGAAATATAGAATTCATTAATATATAATATATAGCTAGGTAATATATACTATAAGCTTGTTTGATATATTCTCAATAATGAGTCAATACATACATACATACATACATACATACATATATATATATATATATAAATTGATATATAATTTATTGAATTTAGTATTTACCAGTTCATAAAATATGCCCAGTTGATATATACCTAATAAAATATTTATCCAATATCTCATTGCACATCTCTAAGTAAAATGGTATGTAATTTTTAGAATATAATATTTATCAGTACACAACATATGATCAAATGATACATACTAGATGACTTACTAATATATACTATAAACGTTTTTAATACATATCTAGTAATGACCTGAGACACACCTACAAATAAATTAATACATAGCTTACCAAACTTAATATTCATCAGGACATAGTATATGATCAATTGATATATATCTAGCAAAATATTCATATGATGTACCAATATACACTTCTAAAGAAAGCGAAATGTATGCTAATATGGTCTTAAGAGCCTTCTAATCCAAGTTAGGAATACGAAAAATGTATTTATAGCCATTAGAATACCAAAAATAGTTTTTTAGAGCGTTCTGAACAAAATTTGGATAGTTTTGAAAACTAGCTGTTAGGGTTGTTAGGAGCTCATGAGTCGACTTCTCAGAATCTTGAGTCGACTTCAGTCTCTTTCTATCTTTTCTGTACCATGCCAATTTTGCATGTTGGAGTTGACTCCTGAATTTTGAGTCGACTCCAATCACATAGTAAAAAATTTAGCATTCTGCTTTTAAACTAGTGCCCTCCTAAGACATAAATCGGCTCCTGCTTTTCTTGAGTCGACTCCTCATGAGTTGGCTCTTACTATTCTGGAGTCGACTCCAGCAACAGGATCCAAAATAATATCTTCTATTTTTGAGTCCGATGCCTATCTATATCCTTGAGTCGGCTTCTACTAGTCTGGAGTCGACTCTTGATCGATGCCAAGTGTTGATTCTATGATTGATTTTGATGATCATAAAATATTGAGTAAAAATATTGCTAATCATGTATTTCAAGATTGAATATAGGATTTCTCAAATGCTCATACTGAAGAAATTATCTTTGGAAGAAATCCTCTTAAGATGTCAAGCCAAAGCATTTAAAAGAATAAGTTTTCACAAATTTGAATGACTCATCATAAAGAAAATGAAAGAGAAGAAATAAATATCATTTGAAAGATTTAGGATTAAAAAATTTAAGTTTGGAAGGTCAAACAATGAAGAAAAATAAAGTTGAAAAGTTTAGAGCCGACCTGCCCAAGAATAAAGTAAGTTCTGGCATGAAATAGGATTAATACTTTGATTTGGCACACAACCGAGCCAACTCTATTTTGATCCGAGTCAGCTCTCTTAGGATGATAGAAAAAATATTTTTTTATTCTGCTATTTGAACCAGCTCAATTTAGATCCGAGTCAGCTCTCTTAGGATGATAGAAAACTGATTTTTTCTATTCTATAGTTCGAGCCAGCTCTAAATAGAATCAAGCAAGCTCTATCAACCAAGCCAGCTTTAAGCCAAATTCGAGTCAGCTCGATGAAGTTTGACGGTCTTTAACGATTAGTTTCTACAATATTTTCAATAGCTATTTTTTATCTCCAATGGCTATTTCAGAGCTTCCAATGGCTAGAATTCACTCTCCAACCATCTCTAAGGATATTTAAAGATGGAGAATCAATTTAGAAGTAAGATTAAGTAAAATTAAGAGAGAAATCATTTTTAAATTTAA
The DNA here is from genome assembly GCA_006176705.1 of Cocos nucifera. Lineage (NCBI taxonomy): Eukaryota > Viridiplantae > Streptophyta > Magnoliopsida > Arecales > Arecaceae > Cocos > Cocos nucifera. Next base: position 897,629 of record QRFJ01000649.1, read on the forward strand.
GTGAGCTCCATTGTACATCAAAAGAAGAGAGAAAGAGAGGAACCAAGTAGTAAAATCAGAGGGCTTTCAAGAGATATCTTCTCCAACATCTAGCACAACCTCTCAAGCATCATTTAAAGAGAAGTGAAGCATCAAAAGAGCAATCTTTTAGCTTCTTCAGGATTTAAAAAGTTTAAACTCTATTTTTATTTTGAGCTGAAACTTTCATTCTTATATTTTTGTTTTCTTTATAAGTTTCTTTGGAAAAAAAAATTTGGAGATTAGGCTTGTCCAAGTCCATAATTGGATCTTGTAGGTTTTGGTTAGTGAGTCCAAAAAATCAACTGAATTGTTAGTGAATCCGAAAAACTAACAGTGTAAGGTTTTGATTGATGCTTCTGAAAAAATTAACTAGATTTATTTGTGAGTCTGAAAAAATAAACACACTATAATCAATGATAGATTATAGTAAAATTTTCAAGAAGTGCTTGGAGAGTGGAAGTAGGAGCTGGTTGCTCCAAACTACTATAAATCTCTTTATCTTTATGGTGTGATTGCTTAATTTACTTTCTTACTTTACTTATTTATTTTACATACTTACATTATCTCATTATTTTTAATTCTGCTGTTACACATTGCATATTCATCATAAATATTCTAGTTAGTTTAATTTGGAGCACATACTTATTTAGAGATTTTAAATTTGACTAAAATTTTATAAGAATCTAATTCACCCCTCCTCTTGGGTTGCTATCTCTAGGTAATAATTGGTATCAGAGCAGATGCTCTAATATTTAATTGTTAACCTAGCAGTTAAAAGAGTAAAAGATCATGGCAATTCAAATAAAATTTTTTATTTAATGAAGGATATTCTATAGATAGATCCTCAATGCTTAATGAATCAAATTATAGTTATTGAAAAACACGAATGCGTATCTTCATACAAACACACGATTATAACTTATGGAAGATTATAATCGATGGCTCACATACCTCCAAAGCATTGCTTGAGCATGATAAAGAAATAAAACAACTAAATGCTAAAGCTATGAATATTCTTTATTATTCATTGGACATAAATAAATTTAATATAATTTCTTCATGTATTTCAGTAAAACAAATTTAAGATAAATTAGAAGCAACCTATGAGGGAGTAAATCAAAGAAAAATATCAAGCTTCCAAGAAGTTAAGAAAGCTTACCCCAACATATGCCTCATGGCTCATGAGGATGGAATGAAAAAGAAGAAGAAGAAACAAAGAAAAAAGAATATTTTGATTAAGGGAGAGCAAAGCATGGAAAAGAAAAATGAAGAAGGTATTGCCAATCGTTGTCTTATGGCTAATGCAAATAAGATAAATTCTAAAATTTTTTTCAACTTTACATTTAATGAATTATATGAAACTTTTAATGACTTAATGAATGAATTTAAGAAATTAAGGATGAAAAATAAGGAGCTTAAAAAGTCTAATCTTCTTTTAGCTAATGAAAATAATAAACTATTAAATGAAAAAAAAGATATCTTGGAAGAAAAGAATACTTTGGCTAAAGAAAAAGAAGCACTTCTTAAATATGAAAAATCTTTGGTTGAAGAAAATATTAAGTTGAAAATAAAATTTGAAAAACCAATACTTTGTATTGAAGATAAAAAAAAACTTACTAAAAGAAAAGAAGTTTTTTTTGGAAGAAAATAAAAAAATTACGAAAAGAGATTGAATACCTGAAGTCCATGCTTGAAAAATTTACTATTGGATCTCAAAAGCTTCAAGTAATTTTAAATAATCAAAAAGCTATTTTTGATAAAACAGGAATTGATTATAATTCATTGAGAGAATAAAAATTTGTCAAAAACATGTTTAGCAAAGCTTCATTTGAAAATCACTCAATTACATGTTTCAAATGTAATAAAGTTGACCATCAAATTTCAGAATATAATACCAAAAGAATCGACCAAGCTTTAATAAAATAAATTTGGGTTCAAAAAGAAATCATGAGCTCTAACCTTAATGGACCTAAGATAGTTTGGATACTAAAATCTAAAAAGTGATTTTTGTAGGTACACCAAGGATCCAATGGAATAAAAAAAAAAAATTCTATGGATGGATGCCTTAAGAATGAAATTAGATGGATGATGGTGTTTTGGTAAAATCTAAACTTTTCGCATCATGCCATCATTGTTTGCTAAATATATTTTAATTATTAATTAACATAATTATTAAGCATGTTTGATTGATTTTGATTGTTTGCTTTTAAGCTTATATTTTTATCCTAAATTCCGCATGTTTGTTCAATCCTTTGTATCATGCTTTTTTTATCTTCAAATTTTTAAGAAACCTAAATTGTTATGAGCTTGATTGCATATGAAACTTGTTAGGTGCGAAACTTAAAAATTGAATAAATTTTGTCATTCCCCTATAAGATGCTTAAATGTTGAAATATTCTAAAAAATTACAAAACCTAAGTATTTGAATATAAGACATTCAATCATAAAAAATCAAGTACTTGAAGTATTAATTTGCACTGCATCTTAGTTTTATCTTAAGAATTTAAAATTTTTTAGTTGAACCAAATCCTATAGTACCATTATCTAGAATGTTCTTGATTTAATTTTTGATTATTGAAACCCCCCAATTGATTAATTTTTGATCCCCTAAATTTATTTGAATATCCTTGTTGATCATTGATTTGACTTTTTTTGGTATCTAGCAAGATGTTTCAAGGAATGTGTCATTTGTATTTAAAGCTAAACATTTGAAGAGGACTTTAGTTTCAATTATTTGGTATCAAATAGCTTACTATTTGCTATGTATTAAATTGATTTATCTTTTGGTAAGAAGAAAAGAATTTCATTATTTCAAATCTGATTTTGCACAGCTATATATTTGATATGATATCATTTAAAATAAATTTAAAAATGTATACATTTTCTGAACCTAATTGCTTGATATTTCTTAAGAAAAAAAAGAGATGATCTTTCTGAAGAATAATTAAATTTTTTTTTTATGATTTGCCTTAATTGATTTACTGATATTAATTTAAATTAATTTATTATTCTAAATTCTTAAAAATATTTAATTTAAATTAATTCATCTTTATCAATTCAAAACTAAAATCATTTGTATCAAACTGAACTTGAAAGATTTTAACTCTGACAAATAAATTTGATTATTATAGAAAAATGAATTTAACAAATATTTCTTTTAAATCTTTAATTGGTATCAAGAAATTTTTTTTGAAAATTGTCAATTGATTTAAATATTAAAGCAATTGATATCATAATTCTCATAATTGGTATCAAATATATACTTTATTCTTGCCTTAAATTTCATCGCTTTATCTTTTGGCAAAAAGTAAAGAATATTTTATCTCAAATTTGATTTTGCATAGCTAATATGATATCATTTGAGATAAATTCAAAAAATTTTATGCATTTTCTAAACTTAATTGAGTGATATCTTTTAAGAAAAAAAGATCTAAATTTAAACAAAAAATCTTTCTATGATTTATTTTGCATGATCTATTGATATCAATTAAAAATAATTTATCAAAATAATTTAATCTAAATTTAATTTATTTATCTTTTTTGATCAAAAACTTCAACAATTGATATCGAATAGACCATCCTTGTCTTGCACTTTATTGCATTACTTTTGATAAAAGAACTGAATATTATATCTTAAATTTATTTTATATTGATATACTCTTGATGTGATACCATTTAAAATAAATTCAAAAAATATATATATCTTCTGAACTTGATGGATTGATACCTCTTAAAGAAAAAGAAAAGATATTTTCTAAAAAAATGAACATATCTTATGCTTGATTTTGATACTCAAAATCTTTAACAGTCAAAAATTCTATCCTTTTTTAATCTTTAAAGCTCAAAGCATTTTTTAAACTAAGTTTAAGAAAATATTTTTGCATTCATATCTTTGAGAATGGGGAGAAGTGCTATTAGATTTATATTATTTAAAAATCTAATTGAAACATATTTTCTAAAACTAACCAAATTTGATTTGAATTTAATATATATATATATATATAATTTTATTTTATCTTAATTCGATATAAATTTTTGATTCTTTCGAAAAGAGAGAAAGAAATTCAATCTAAATTTGCTGCAAGCTTTCAAATAGGGAAAGAAAATATTAAAGAAGAAAATATGCTTAATTTTAAACTAGCTTTGTTTACAAAAGTAAGGAGAGAAAATATTAAAAAAATAATAATTTAATTAAAAAAGTTTTTAAAATTAAAAATATCTTTTAAATTTAAAAAATCTAAATTGAGCAATTAAATTCATATTAAAAATGCTTGATTTGAAAGAAAAAGAGAAAGAAAAGTTGAAAGATAAAATAATTCATCTATAATTATGAAAAATAGGAGGAGAAATGCTTTTTATCTTGATTTGATTAAAAATTTTGATTAATTTTGCATTAAGAAAAATAAATTTTGATCTTAAATTCTTAATCAATTATTTTATGAGCTTTTTAAATTCACATATTTATTCAATTTGATATGCATGATTTCATAGTCTAATCATTCTTAATAATTAATTAGAGTTAAATTGAATTGAAATATAATCTTACTCCAAGAATTGAATTTGATACACACTTTTAATTTTGAAACTTATTTGAAATTCTGAATATAATAAAGAACTTTTGATGTGCTTTAAAAATTCTTGTAAAATCAATTATATTAAAGTAATTTTTACTTAAGAAATGAATTTGAAAAAGTAACTCTTATTTGCTTTGATACTCTCATTGATTTGCTTTATACATTCTCAATACATATCTTTTATGAATTAAAATGATGGATTTTCATTAAGAAAAGAGAAGATTGAATATTGATTTGCATATTATGCTTGATTTCGTATTCAAATATTTTGAAAAGCTCTATTCCTCTTAAAGCTTATAAGTATATATTTAAAAATCTGATTAAAAAATTACATTCATTCAAAAAGAAGGAAAGCCTTTGATATTTAAATTTAAGCTAATTTTCAAAAAAAAAATATTTTAAGTATATTTTGAATCAAAAGACAAGTTTTCAAAGTGGAGAGGATTCATTTGAATTAATTTTTTGAATTTGATACATCTCTCATTTTGATACATTCTTATATATTATTAATTTTAATGATTTTAATTCATCCTTCCCATGAGCTTTTTGATGCTATCAAAAAGAGGAAGAGAAATGTTGAGTATATGCTTAATGAATTAATTCTTAAGATACTCACTAATTCGATGCTTGAAATCCTAAAACTCATTGATTTGAATTGAGACATTAATTTGGAATGAGTATATGAAATACATATAATGAACAAAATATGTGCAATGAACTAAAGACTAATTGTTCATGAAGTATGCATTCATATATTTGATCTAGTACTTCATGATACATATTAGCAAAATGCATTGAAACACATTATTTATTTTTATTGTGCATATACTCAAAGTTTTATCATCATAAAAAAGAAAGAGTTTGTTCACCCTATGATTGATTTTGATGATCATAAAATATTGAGTAAAAATATTATTAATTATATGTTTTAAGATTGAATATAGGATTTCTGAAATACTCACACTGAAGAAATTATCTTTGAAAGAAATTCTTTCAAGATATCAAGCCAAAGCACTTAAAAGAAAAAGATTTCATAAATTTGGATGACTCATCATAAAGAAAATGAAAGAGGAAGGAATAAATATCATTTGGAAGATTTAGGATTAAAAAATTTAAGTTTGGAAGGTCAAATAATGAAGAAAAATGAAGTTAGAAAGTTTAGAGTTGACCTACCCAAGAATAGAGCAAGTTCTGACACGAAATAGGATTGATACTTTGATTTGGTATGCAGTCGAGCCAGCTCTATTTTGATCCGAGCCAGCTCTTTTAGGATAGTAGAAAAGATGTTTTTCTATTCTGCTATTTGAGCTAGCTTGATTTGGATCCGAGCCAGCTCTCTCAGGATGATAGAAAATTATTTTTTTCTATTCTGTAGTTCGAGCCAGCTCGACGGAGTTTGACAATCTTTAACGCTTAGTTTCTGCAACCTTTCCAACAACTATTTTAGAGCTTCCAATGGCTACTTCAGAGTTTCCAACGGCTAGAACTCACTCTCCAACCATCTCCAAGGGTATTTAAAGATGGAGAATCAATTTAGAAGTAAGATTAAGTAGGATTAAGAGAGAAATCATTTTCAGATTTAAATGAGCTCAATTGCACATCAAAAGAAGAGAGAAAAGAAATGAACCAAGTAGTGAAATCAGAGGACTTTCAAGAGATCTCTTCTCCAACATCTAGCACAATCTCTTAAGTATCATTTGAAGAGAAGTGAAGCATCAAAAGAGCAATCCTTCAGCTTCTTCTTCTTCAGGATTTAAAGAGTTTAAACTCTATTTTCATTTTGAGCTGAAATTTTTATTCTTGTATTTTTATTTTCTTTACAAGTTTTTTTGGAGAAAGAAACTTGGGGTTTGGCTTGTTCAAGCCTAGAATTGGATCTTATAGGTTTTGGTTGATGAGCCCAAAAAACCAACTGGATTGTTAGTGAATCCAAAAAACTAACAGTGTAATGTTTTGGTTGGTGCTCCTGAAAAAATTAATTGAGTTTGTTTGTGAGCCTAGAAAAATAAATACACTGTAATCAAGGATAGATTATAGTAAAATTTTTAAGAGAAGCTTGAAGAGTAGACATAGGAGTAGATTGCTCCAAACCACTATAAATCTCTTTATCTTTATGGTGTGATTGCTTGGTTTACTTTCTTGCTTTACTTATTTATTTTACATACTTGTATTATCTCATTGCTTTTAATTCCACTTCTACGTATTGCATATTTATCATAAATATTTTAGTTAGTTTAATTTGGAGCATATACTTATTTAGAGATTTTAAATTTGACTAAAATTTTATAAGAACCTAATCCACCCCCTCTCTTGGGTTGCTACCTCTGGGCAACACCAAGTGCTGAAATCATGCCAGATTCAACTTAAACTTTTCTTAAGTTGGTTTGTGATCCAATAATCTTTGAAAAATATTTAGCTTGACCTCTTTTGCTCTTCTTTTTTGGTTCTTTTAATAAAAAATATGGAGCTTCTTTGAGATAGATTTTTGTCTTCTTGAACCTTGTCTTAAATACTTCAACCAATTTATTGGTACCAAAATAAATTTAAATATTTTGTTATTCATCAAAATCATACCTAGAGTTGAAAATCTTTTTCTTTTTGATGATGATAAAATTTTTAAGTTCATGTATAATATTTTTAATTTCATAAGCATTCAAGGTGAAGAGAATAACATTCCATATCTTTAAGTTAAGATGACTAATGCAAATTTAGATTGTATAAACTTTCTTCCTTTTATCATTTCAATTACAATGATCCTTTCCCTTTCTATTTATTAAAAGTAAAATATGCTATCAATTGAAAAGTTTTAGAATTTTATGGTATGTGCCATTACTGTTTTCATTTGTGCCAAATTTTTAGAATTTGAAAGTATGTGTCATTTATTTCATTTCCCTTTTTACTTTGATTTTTGTGTGCTACCCCTTTTTTTATGCTTATCTTTTTCTCTTCATTTTTGTCATCATCAAGGAATTAATGATAAGAAAAAGATATAAAAGTAGGCATGCATAGATGTAAGAAGGAATATATTATTCATAGGAATATGTACTGTATACAAAAAGATGCTCGAGCAGTACATGCACTTTCATACAACATAAGCAAGATTAAAAATAAAGTATCATCATCCAATACTAATAACAAGACACCTGACATCATGACTAAGTTCTAAAACACCACATAGATATAGACTAATATCTATAGATATAAAAGAATCTAAGTCCTAATATATCAATCTGATGAAATATCAAGAGTGGAGGAGGAGCTAGTTCTAGTCATCATCCTACTCGTAGTGCAAGTGGATGGACCTCTAGCTCAGAAATATATCCTAAGAGGTCTGGGAGGAGGCTGTATAGTGAAAGACTGATCGGGTGCATAGTGAGGAGGCTTAGAGACTGGAGGTGGAACTAAAATAAAAAAAATATCTGCATCTGCCTCTACTATCTTAGCTGCTGCTGCTGATACTGCTGCCTCTGTTGCTGCTGCTGATATTGTTGTCGATGCTGCTGTTGTGGTTGCTACTGTTGCTAATTTTGGTGGAGCATGAGTTCTTAGAAGATCCACCAATTGCCCCATAGAAGCTAAGAGTGATGTGATCAGTCTCGAGGATATGCTGGAACTCTTTTTTTGCTCCATAAGCTGTGCCAGGTGCCTAACCTCAGATGTCAACCTAACAATCTCAGTTTGGATCCTCTCTATCTATGGTCTCAATCCGTCCAAAATGGAATGGGTGATCCAGGTAGTCTGATCATCATCAGTCTGAACATTTGAAGGATGAGCTCTAGCAGATCGACCTAGGAGAGTAGTAAATGGGACAATAGGCTATGCCAGAGGAATATCTATAGTCTAACCTGATCCAGCTCTATCTCGGGTCTATGGCTGCTCCTATTTAGATGATATCTTGACCCATCTACTATTCAACCTTCAATAACCCCTTCATGTAAGTATCTTCTCCCCATAAGTATTTGTATGCTTTAAACTAATAGAGAGTTCTCCATCAAAATCTATCCCAACCTCCCTAAAGATAGAGGTAAGGGCCATACCATAAGAAAGATATGCCCTAGCTTTGCCTACATCATTCCTCTTCTATCTGAAAATCAGTAAGAGGAGATTGAGCTACTGTCCATAGATAATGCAGTCCATGATACCAATCATCCTGTCTGGAACTAAATCAAATTGACTGGTTTTGGAAAAGATGATCCATGCTACAATGTGGCTAAGCACCCTCATCTCAATAAATAGACTATTTGTTTCTAGTTTAGTGATCCTTTCTATATCATCTAACCCTATGATTATCCTAAGAGCTAGATTCCTATCAAATGGGTGTTATGGTGCTACTCTCTCGGTAGGTAATCCCTAGATTTGTCCAAGACTAGCGGGAGTAAGAAGAAAAGGTGACTCCTTTCACTGTACATCTCAGATCATCTATTCTCTTTATCATATACCTGTAGAACTCACAAACTAATCTATGGTAAGTGGGCTAGTTTATGGAGAAGAAACATTCCCACTATTGGTGATGGATCCAAGTGCCAATTTTCAAACCCTCTTGGTCAAAGAATTAAAAGTCCATGTTTCTCTTGATGGTGACTTAACGGTCTAGAAGTGAAGGAGAAGGAGGATCAGGTGATTGGAGAACGACATTACCTTCATTAAAGTCAGAATCTTCTTTGCTTGAAGATTCCTACTGCTCCATTAGATTTAGTCTTCTTCGGATAGCACATGACTTTTTCCTAGGCCCCATTGTGCATCATGGAGGAAAAATCTAAGAAAATCGAGAAGATGACAGGTGGAAGTGTCAATGGAGGGTTCCTCACAACTTTGGAATAGTTCTAGGATTAAACAGTAAAAGGATAAAATAAGATGAGGAGGAGAAGGCCTAGGTTTAAAAATGAGGTTTTCAAAGCATGAGTCGACTCCAGATCAAGTAGTATGAAATTTTAATTTTTCATAAAAAGAGAAGAGATACATCCGACTAAGGGATTGCTAAGAATTTGGTCAAATGAATTGATAGACTCATAAAATATAATATTTTTTAGAAAGTTTAGATAAAGAATATTATTCCAAATCAATGACCAAGTTCACTAGATAGGATCCTTAGAGAGTAGTAAAGAGACTTATAGCTTCTGAGTCATATGAGAGCTATTGGTTTAAGAGAATTTGGATTTGGATTTAATCTGAATGATAAAACATTTCTAGTTTTTTCCTAATTATGCTGAATCTTTTTTCATTAAGAAATTTAGTAAAGACATCTATTAACTGCTTATCTATACTAACAAACTCAAGCATCACATCATTATTTTACACGTGATCGCTTATGAACTGTTATCTTATTTTAATATATTTGGATTTTAAGTATTGAATTGGATTTTTAGTCAAATTAATTGCACAACAATTATCATATCTTATAAGAATTTTATTAAATTTAATGTCAAAATCTTCAAGTTGTTATTTAATCCATAAGATTTGAGCACAACAACTTTCAGCAGCAACATATTTAACTTCAACTATGGATAATGCTACCGAGTGTTGTTTCTTATTAAACCATGAGGTTGAATTAACTCCAAAAAATTGATAAGTGCTACTAGTACTTTTTCTATCTAATTTATATATAGCAAAATAAGAATCAATATATCCAATTAATTCTAAAGATGATAACTTATCATATCATAGTTCAGCATTGAGTGTGCCAGATAAATATTTAAGTATTCTTTTAACGGCTAAAAAAATGAGATTCTCTAAGATCAGATTGATACCTAACATACATGCAAATACTAAACATAATATCAGATCTATTTATAGTAAGATAGAATAATAATCCTATCATACTTCTATATAATTTAGTGTCAACTTTCTTATCCTTTTCATCTTTATCAAGTTTGTAAGAGGGGCTCATAGATATGCCAATTGATCTTAAATTTTTCATTCCAAATTTTTTCATAATTTTCTTATGTATTTTGTTTGATTGCTAAAGATCCTTCCTTCATTTTGCTTGATTTGGAGTCCGAGAAAGAAATTTAGTTTATCCATTAAGCTTATCTCAAACTCTTCCTGCATAAACTTGGTGAACTCTTAATAAAGATGCTTATTATAGCATCGAAGATAATGTCATCTACATAAATCTATACTACTAATAAGTCTTTATTTTTTTAAAAAAATAAAATTTTATCAATATTTTTTCTAATAAATTCATTATCAAGTAGAAATTTGCTTAGTCTTTCATACTATGCTCTAGGGGCTTGTTTTAAATAATAAAGTGTCTTATATAATTTATAAACTATTAGGATACTCATGACTTTCAAATCCAAGTGATTATTCAACATATACTTTCTTGGCTATGCACCCATTTAAAAATATACTCTTAATATCCATTTGGTATAATTTAAAGTTCATAAAGCATGTAAATGAAAATAGTAGCATAATTACTTCTAATCTAACAACTGATGTAAAAATTTCATCAAAATCAATACATTCTTCTTGATTATATCCTTTAGCTACTAATCTAGCTTTATTTCTAGTGATTATTCTATTTTCATCTAGTATATTTTTAAATATCTATTTGGTTTTAATTATTGAATGGTCACTTGGTCTATTAACTAAAATCCAAATTTTATTTCTTTCAAATTGATTTAATTCATTATGTATTGCATTTATCCAGTTTTGGTCATTTTCAGCTTGTTCTATAATTTTAGGTTTAATTTGAGATACAAAAACTAGATAATTATTGATATTTCTTAAGGATGCATGAGTTCTTATCCCTTATAATGGATCACCAATAATTTGATCTTTGGAGTGGCCAAGTGCATATCTTTATTCCTTTGATAGATTTTGAATTTGAGTATCATCTAGATTTTCATCTTTATTCTCTTTTTTATTATCTTGAGTTGCTGATTCTTTGAGTGTAACATCCTTCATTCGTTTCTCAATTAATCCTATATCATCATCAGTCATATTTTTTTTTCTAGAGGGTAAGTTGTTAGTTTCATCAAATACTAGATGTATGGATTCCTCAACAACTATGGTGCATTTGTTAAAAATTCTAGATATTTTACTAGAGGTAGCATATTCTAAGAAGATGCCTTCATCAGATTTTGCATCAAATTTGCCCAAGTTATCTTTATTATTATTTAGAATAAAGTATTTACAATCAAAAATATGAAAGTAGCTAATATTTTATTTTATATTTTTTCAAAGTTCATAAGATTTTTTTTTAATATCGGCTTTATCAATGCTCTATTTAGAATATAACATACTATATTGATAGCTTCAGCCCAAAAATATCTTAGAAGATGGCTTTCACATAATATGGTTCGGGCCTTTTCTCTAGAGTTCTATTTTTTCTTTCAATAATTTCATTTTTTTGAGGTCTTCTACGAGTAGAAAAATTATGTTCAATCTCCATTTTATTACAAAAAATTTTAAAATATTAGTTTTCAAATTTCGTTCCATGATCACTTCTAATGTAAATAATAGAGAGATTCTTTTCATTTATTTTTTTTTGAAAAACTTAGTAAATATAGAAAAGACTTTATCTTTTTGTGCCAAAAATAAAATCTACGTAAATATTGAAAAATCATCTATAATTACAAGTTCATATTTCTTACCTCCTAAGCTTGTGGTCCTATTGATCTAAATAAATCCATATGAAGTAGTTTAAGAGGTCCAAAAGTTGAAATAATATTTTTTTAATTTAAAAAAACTTATAGTTTATTTCTCTAATTGACATGCATTATAAATTTTATTTTTCTCAAAGTTAAATTTTAGTAAACCTATTACAAGATCTCTTTTAATTAGTTTAGAAATCAAATCCATGCTAGCATGTTCTAGTCTACGATGCCATAGCCAACTATTTTTATTGATATTAGCATTCATTGTAACTAAATATTGACTCTTTTTGATGATATAGTTACTAGATCTAAATATAGGTCTTGTTGATGATGGATTCTGATCTAATTCTAGCACCCCGTGGATAAAATTAAAAATTGGTAGCACACACAGATATCAATTAATCTTGTCAAAATATCACCGTACTTAAGGTAACATATGTTAAAGCCTTACTAGGATACACCCTAGGTTGTATTTTTTTGAGAGCATTCACATAAGGCTACATGCGCTCAAGATTTTGATGACAGACACTTGACACAGAACCTAAGAACCCAATTTCAACAAAAAGGCATGCAAGGATAATTAGCATCCTACTTGATCATTTAATCACCTTCACCATGCCTCAGGCCTCAAGGAGCCTAGTCTAGCATTGTTTCGCTACTTTTGAGTGCATATGTGCGTGCACGCACTCTCTTCCAGTAGTCCTAAGAAGTAGTTTATGCGAGATTTATTATCAATTATCACTAAATTCGTAGTCGAAGGATACAATCACCATGATCATTCATGGCAGTTGTATAAAAGCACAAGAGGAGATGAAGCATAAGAGGGCCCTACTTTACTACATATGACCATTCATGTTTACTAGATTGCCATACTAGAATGCAGCCCCAGTTAGATTCTATGTCATGTAGCACATGGCTTCTTTTCTTCCTTTTTTTTTTCCTGGTAAGATATATTGCATAGGCTTCAACCAAAATAATGTCAAATATAGGGTACTGATAAATATTTAGTAACTATGCATTCATCCAAATCTACTAAGTATACATTTTCATGTCTATGTCTAATAAGAGCAATACTGTTATCAATGGGACTAGTAACTATATATAAGAGTGATTCAAAAACTACTTTAAATTCTTTATTATAAAGTTGATTTATGCTTAATAAGTTATACTTTAAGCCATCTACTAAGAGTATATTATCTATAAAGATAAAAAGAATGATACATATTTTACCACTTTCGATGATGTATCCTTTGCCATTATCACCAAAGTTCATAATTCTTTCTTTCTTAGCTTCCAGAGAGATAAAATGCTCTTTTTCATTTATCATATGCCTTGAGCAACCACTATCTAGATACTATTTTTTTTTTTTATCAGCTACAAGACACACCTGTAATCATAAATCAAGTGAGGATTTTAGGTACCCAAGTCATCTTAGATCCTTTAGGATTAATAATCATGATTCCCTTAGAAACCCATATCTTCTTAATGTTTAGATTATTTTTTATTTTTTTAAACTGCAAACATAAGATTTGTGTCCAAATTTTTCACAACAAAAATAGATTATATTTTGTGAAGTTGAAAATAAATCTTTTACAAAGAAATTCTTTAGAAACTTCTATTTTTTTTGAATTCTAAAACCAATTCTAGCTTTGTCAAAAATAACTTTTTGATTATTGAGTATCATTTGTAGTTTTTCAAAACTTAATGTAAACTTATCAACTATGGGTTTATATTTTTTAAGTACTTTTTTTAAGTTCTAATTTTCTACAAAAATAAGCTTTTTTTCTTTTAATATTTCCTCCTTTTCTTTTAGATTTTGATTAATTGATTTCATATTTTTGTTCTTCAAGGTTAGCTTTCTAAGATCATCATACAAATTATAAAATACTTCTTATAATTCATCGAATGAAAATTCAGATTAAGTGTTAGGTGTCACCTCATCCTCTTATGCCATCAAACAAAAATTGACCACTTCATATCCTTCTTCATCTAAACTTGAATCTTCCCTATCGCTCCAAGTTATCATTATTGTCTTCTTCTTCATTTTTTTGGAGGATTTCTTCAATAGAGGATAGTCTATCTTGAAATTATCTAATTTCTTGTATTCAAAGCATATAGGTTGCTCCTTGTCTTTATCTTTCTCTCAATCTTTACTAGTTTTTTCTTTGGAGAAGGATCTTTTTTTGAAGTTTTCCTTTTTCTTTCTCATAAATCTTCTAAATTTTTAAGTTATAAGAGCCATTTTTTCTTCATCTTCTTCTTAGAAATTTTCATTTTCTTCATCATCTTCCTTTGCTATGGACTTGAGGGCCATGATCTTCTTTTTCTTGACTTCAACTTCCAAGTTTTGATTTATAGTTAACTCATATGTCATGAAAGAACCAAGAAGTTCTTTAAGGGGCATGGTATTTAGATCTTGTGCTTCTTGTATAGTTGTTACTTTTGCCTCCCAAGTTCGAGGAAGTGACCTAAAAATTTTTCTTACAAGTTCATTATTAGTGTATGATTTTTTTAAGCTTTTAAGTCTAATTTATAATATCAATAAGTTATATAAATACTTCGGTAATACTTTCAGTTGATTTTATTTTAAAAAGTTCATACTTATGCACTAATATATTTATTTTGGATTCCTTTACTTGATTAGCATCCTCATGGGTAACCTTAAGTCTATCCCATATTTTTTTAGCTAAAATACACGTAGAAATTTGATTGAATTTATTAGCATCAAGTGAGTAATAAAGCACATTCATTATTTTAGCATTCAATTGAGTCAACTTCCACTATAAGAAAATAAAGTATTAGCGATGCACATTAGCGACAGCATTTTTGCCATTGCTAATAATGGATATTAGCAATGAAATTAGTGATGATAATTTTATTATTGTTAATAATATTTTTTATCGATAGCTTTAGTGATAGAAGGTTAGCCGTCACTAATAGTTATTAGAGATGACAATGGCGATGGCTATGCCATCACTATAGTTATTAATGATAGTATTAACGATAATAATTAGCTATCTCTAATACTAAGTAATTTTATTTTTTGATTAGATTTTATTAATATTAGAGATGATAGATAATTATAAGTGATGATATTTTGCCATCATTAATAAAAAATAATTTTATTTTTTTAATTATATTTTATTATTATTTGTGATGGTAGATATTTATTAGCAATGGCTTTGGTTATCGCTAATAGTTATATAGTATTAGCAATGGCAAAAATACCGTCACTAAATATCATTGCTAATTTTATTATTTTTTTATTTTTCTCTAAATATAATATAATTTTAAATTTAAAGTTATTTTTATCATTCATTATCTAAATAATTATTATTAGAGTATCATCATAAAAAATTACCTCGATCCGATAGACCTAGCTATATCAATCAATAAAATTTAATTTCGATGATCATAAATAATCGTCTGATGATCTGATGGATAGAGACCATCGATTGATTCAAAAATTTATAATAATGATCTTGATGATATTTATAGAATATTATTATAATTTTATTTTAATCAGATATCATTATCATGATCAATTTAGCATAAGATGATTTAGATCGTTAAATAAAAAATAAGTGATCAAAAGATCAAATGGCATCCAATTATAAGATGATCTTTTAGATAAATACTCTTTGCTACTATTTTAATTATTTATACGATGGTGATCGTAAAATTCAAACGGTGCATATATGAATGATCCAAAATAATATATCTCTTAATACTCATTCTTAAAGTCCATAAGTAATTATACTCGTGCTTTTGTAAGATCTGTTTAATATAGATGGTTCATATATGTATGGTTTAAATTTTATGATCACTACCATGCAAATAATTAAAGTAGCAGCAAAAATCATTTGTCTAAAAAATTATCTGAATTGAACGTCATTTGACCTTTTAATCACTCATTTTTTATTTAATGGCTCTAATCATCTTGTACTAAATTGACCATGATAATGATATCCGATTAAAGTAAAATTTTAATAGTATACTATAAATATCATCAAAATCATCATTGCAAGTTTTCAAACTCATCGATGGTTTTTATTTATTAGATCATCATACGATCATTCGTGGCCATTGAAGTTAAATTTTAATGATTGATATACTTAGGGTTATCGGATTGAGGCTATCATTTGTGATGATACTTTAGTGATAATTATTTAGATAATGAACAGTAAAGATAGATTTTAAATTTAAAAATAATATCGGATCGAGCAAAATTGAATGGAAAGAATTATTAGTGACGACATTTTTGCCATCGCTAAAAGTTAGTATTAGCGACGGATAACTATTAGTGACAGCAAATACCATCGCTAATAGATTTAAAATTATTTTAAAAATTTTTGATTATAATTATAATTAAATTAATTAAAAAATAAAATTATAAAAAAATAGTTTTTAAAAATTATTAATATTAGTGATGGCTATCATTTTTAGCGATAGAAATTGCCATCGCTAATAATTCTACCGATAGTATTAGTGACGATATTTTGCCATCGCTAAATCTTGGCCAAAATTTCTAAACTCTGTCAAAAATTTTCATTTGCGTGAGCCAGTTCCGCTCCCCTTTCCGTGATCCTCCTCCCATCGGTGCTCAAACCCCCCTCAAACCCTCCTAACCCCCGTTTCCTCCCCTCCATCTCATCCCTTCCTATCCCGTCCCTCCGATGTTTCGTGGCCCGAGCCCACATCCCTTTGCACCCATGACCGTCCCGATCTCGCCAGCCCCAACATCATCGATCCAACCCCGTAGCCCCGAGCCCCCATCCCTCTATGCTTGCGGCCGCCTCCCTGAGCCTCCGACCATGAGTCCTTGGCTGTCTTCCACCTTTTCGAGCCTCCGACTGCCTCTCGCCTCTCTAAGCCTCTGGTCGTGCCAGCACCTACCTTCCAAAGCTCTTGGCCATGAGCCTTCGATCGCCTCCCACCTCCAAGAGCCCCCAACCACCTTCCACCTCTCTGAGCCCTTGGCCATGAGCCCCTGATCACCTCCTACCTCCACGAGTCTCCGATCGCCTCCTCGAGCGTCCGCCCACCTCCTGCCTCTCACCTCCGACCACGAGCCTTGGGCTGCCTCCTATCTCCCTGAGCCCTCGGCCACCTCCGACCTTCTCGAGCCTTCGATTGCGAGCCCTTGGCCACCTCTCACCTCCTTGAGCCCCTAGTCGCTTCTCCGAGCCCTCGGCTGCCTCCCGCTTCTCCCTCCAATCTCCTGTAGGTGCTTTCCTTTCCACAGATCTTTATATATATTTCTTTTTGCTTGGAACCCTTCTCGAGTCCTTCTTGTAGGTGTTTCTACCTTCTTCTTCAAGTGCAATCCTTCCCATGAATATCCAAAAAAGAGAAAGAAATAAAAAAGGAAGAAGGAAAAAAGCAAAAAAAAATGAACAATCTATGCGGTAAAAGGTCTTCCTCTTTTATTTTTCCATATTCATTTTGTTTTCATTGATTTTTCTATATTTTTCTCTGCATTTTCCTCTATTATTTTCATTCTCAAGGTGTCAATCAAGTACGAAGCGGAATTCTCACCAAGGTGATGGGGTAGATATGGCTTGCAGGGCCTCTGATCATAGTTAGCCTTTTCTATTACTCCATCCAGGTGATCTTGATCATGTTCATATATCCTTTATTTTATTTTAAATTTTTATTTATATATTAAATTTATTTAATTTTAGAATATGTTGTCTCTAGACATGTATTTGTGTAGTATGTATGCATGTATGTCTAGTATGTTATATACGTATATAGTTTTATGTAATTATGTTTCTAAAAGTTTATAAAGTTGAAGTGTAGGGACTAGTTGAAAGATAGAAAGAATTGACAAAAGAAAGGATTAAACTACCAATGCTTAGAACAACTCATTATTCTTATCTCTTTGATATTAATTTTTATTTAAATATATAGATATTTTTGAGAAGTATTTTTTTTTAAATAGTTTCATATTTAAGTGAGAAGTGAATCACAAAAATTTTGCTTTGAATGTGATAAGTGATGTGTAAGGACAAGAGTGAAAGATTGCTGAATAATAAAATAATCAAATAAGAAATTAATGCAAGAAGGCAAGAAGAGATATCAACAAATCACAAACAAAAAATTTATAGTAATTTGATGCCAACTTTGCACCTACATTCACTCCTCAAGTTCTTACTTAAAAATTTCAATCCACTAATCGTATTCAATGATTATACTATTGGATTTCATCGATCCTAATTTTTCAAGCTAGACACTTATCTTTTGGGTACAAATCAACTCTATACACTCTGATTTAAGATAAGGATTAATCTTTCTAAGTTTTGAAATCCTCCAAACAAACTCAAAATAGTCAGCAAGAAAAGATGGTTTACAATGACATACAAAAATTAGCTCATTAATGAACACAATAGATTATTAAATATACTTTACTTAGAATGAAAAAAGTCATTGAGAACATCCTTAGATGGAATGAAGAGTTGAATCTGCTTTTGAGAGGTGGTGAAGCTTCAAATGAAGGCTTCTTTGATTTGAAGTTGAAAAATCTTTTTAATCTTTTTTTCTCTTAATTTTTCTTGATTTTTTTTTGAATGCTTTTATACCTTCAATCAATGCTGGAGGATGAGTAGTAGCCATTGGAATCATTGGAGAGTATTTATTAGATATTTAATGTGCCAGAAATGGATCGAAAAATTAGCCATTATGAAAGTTTTATCGTAGGGATTGACTCATGGATCGTCTCCTAACACAGTGGTCGACTCATGGATCGTCCTCTATGGTAGAATAGAAACATCGATCCCATTTCTATTTTTTGATGGTAGGATAGTAAGAGTCGACCCATGGGTCATCCCCTGGAAAGAAAGTCATCCTCTGGGTCTATCTTTTTGTGTGTTACTAAAAAAATTAATTATAAATTTTTTAAAAAATTAAAAAATTACTAGTAATGATATTAGCAATGGAATGTGCCATCGCTAATAGTATTTTTATATTAGCTATAATATTAGCGGTAAAAAATACCATCGCTAATAGTTTTTTAAATTAAAAAAAATATTAGTAATGACATTAGTGATGGAGCATGCCATCGCTAATAATTTTTTAAAATTTTAACTAAAAAATAAAAAAAATATTAGCAATCGTTTCTCTTGTTGCTAATACCGTCGCTAATTATGTAATTATGATGATGTTTTAGCCATCGCTAATAACAATAATTAGTGATGAGGGTATAAGCGATGGACTTTTACCAATGGCATACCATCGCTAATAGCATTAGCAATGGCAAATCGATTATTAGCAATGGTATTTAGCCATTGCTAATAACCTTTTTTCTTGTAGTATTCTTATCATTTTTATCCCATTCTCTTTTGGATTTAGGAATTATATTACCTTCAATGATAATTATGGGTGTATGTGATCCATTGATTATGACACTCCATAGATTATAATCAAGTGCTTGAATAAATATGCACATGCATGCCTTTCAATATGTACAGTTAGAACCATTAAATAAAGAAGGTGTATTTATGGACTATCCTTCCATTAAGAAGATATTTAATTAGATTATCATCTTGATTAATTACTTTAGATTAAATAAATAATAAATAATATTAGAATACTTGCTCTAATACCACTTGTTGCCTAGAAGAATAATCCAAGAGGGAGGGGGGGGTGGATTGGATTTTTCAAAAACTTTTTAGATTAAGGAGTGTATGTGCAGAATAAGAATACTTATATGCTGAAAATGCAATGCTTAAATAAGTAAAAAATAATTATAGCTAATAAAAAGAATCACATGCATAAATCCATAAGATTTTTATAGTGAATTGGTGTTAAACCCAATATCTACATCAATTCCTCAAGCACTCCATTTGAGAATTTCACTATAGTCATGAAGATTACAATAAGATTTTTTTTTCAGTTTCACAATCTAAACCTAGTTGATTTTGTAGGCTAACCAACCAAAATCTTTTTCCAAGCCATTCTTAGGCTTGTACAAATCTAATTCAAAGCTTGGATGAGCCTATCCCCTAAGTTTCAACTCTATTGAAACTTAAAATATAGAATTTTCAGAATGCAGAAACTTAAATACAAACAAACTCCTTGATAAGCTGATTTGAAGCTTTGATGCATAAGCTAACTTGTTGGAGGGCTTTTACAATAAATGCTTCCATTCTTCACTTAAGAATGCCTTGATTGCATAATTGGTTCTGTGGTTGAACTGCAATGAAAACTCTTTAAAGCTCACAAATTAGATTGCACTGAATTTTTTAATGTATGTTAATATTTTTTTTCTTATGTTCTCTGGCTTTAATATGGTCTTAGGAGCCTTTTAATCCAAGTTAGGAATACCAAAAATGGGTTTATAGCCATTGGAATGCCAAAAAAAAGCCGTTTAGAACATTTTGAACAAAATCTAGGTAGTTTTAGAAATTAACCATTAGAGTTATCAGGAGCTCATGAGTCAAATTTCTAGAATCTTGAGTCGACTCCAGTCGTAGAGCAAAACATCCAACGTTCTGTCTTTTTTATGCCATGCCAATTTTGCATGCTGGAGTTGACTTCTTAATTTCGTGAGTCGACTCCAGTCATAGAATAAAAAATTTATCATTCTATTTTTAAACTAGTGCCCTCCTGAAATATGAGTCAGCTTCTGCTTTTCTTGAGTCGACTTCTCATGGGTTGGCTCCTACTATCCTGGAGTCTACTCTAACAATAGGGTTCAAAATAATGTCTTCTATTTTCAAGTCTGATGCCTATCTAAGTTCTTGAGTCGGCTCTTACTAGTTTGAAGTCGACTCCTGATCTATGCCAAGTACTGAAATCATGCCAAATTCAACTTAAACTTTTTTTGAGTTGGTTCATAACCTGATAATCTTTGAAAAATATTTGGCTTGACCTCTTTTGTTCTTCTTTCTTGGCTCTTTTAATAAAAAATATGGAGCTTGTTTGAGATAGATTTTTGTCTTCCTGAACTTTATCTTAAATACTTCAACCAATTTATTAGTACCAAAATAGAGTCAAATATTTTGTTATTTATCAAAAATATACCTAAAGTCAACAAATGTTCCAATCGCACCTCTAGGTAAAATGATACATAGTTTTCATGAAATTTTAGATAAAAAGATCTTAGAAAAGAATAAGAATTTGACAGATGAGAAAAAGACTCGTGGAAGACCACATGAATAGGAGAGATAGCAAGTTTGGAAGAGGAGAAAGAGATCGAGAAGGAAGACCTTATGGATGGAAGAAATAACTTGATGAGGAAGATAATGAATGGAGAGGTTTGATGAGGAACAAATGGATATAGATGGTTACAAAGGATCTCACTTAGCCATATATTTTGTTTCAATTTTTTTTTATTTTTAAGTTATGGAACTAATGGACTCTATCAGTAGGAGAAATTCAATCCCTATTTAACTTCTAGATTTCTTCTTTAAAATATGAAAAAAAATAGTATGAAATTAGACCTATTCCATATCATGGCCTATAATACCCATCCCATGTGATTTTTGTTCATTATTTAGAAGATAAGGTATAGCTAAAGCTAACATGGCTCTACCATGACATGAAAATCAGCTATGTAAAAAATCTGCTAAGGCGTCTTCTTATTATTTTACTATAAGATTATAGTTGGAGAATTTTCATGCATACCCATATCTCAAATGTTCGAAATAAAGTGATATCTCACAGCTCAATCAGTGGAGTTGATATCATGGTAAGTGTTGGGGGTATATTTGTAATGGCCAAAAACATGAGATGATGGTCTTCAGGCCATGCCTCGACCACCATACCTCCATCGGTCGATCCTTCCTTAGTTGATCATTGGACTCCCTCATCTAGTTGTGTTTGATCTTTGATTGATCATCATCAATTGGCAGACCACTCCTCAGCTACTAATAAGTAGGACCCCTATATGCTATGAGGTAACACCACTCACTCAATTTAAAGAGATCAAAAGATGGGTATGATTTTTTAGGACATTCAATGAAGCAAAAAGGGGCACTGATAGACCAGCTAAGTAATTTCATTTGCTCATTCTCATAAATATCGGCCATGAATAGCTATTATGCTGAATTTGATCGAAACTGGCCATGGATTTCTCCCTACGAATGGCTCTTCAGCCTTCACCCATAAAAAATGGTCAAGGGGGATCCTTCAGGTACATAATCTTCTCTCTCTAAAATGCTCATCTTCTCTCTGTTGAATAGAAGCTAACTTGAGCATCGAAGGATCCCCATTGAAGCTAACTCCGATTAGGAACTTCTCTTGTAGGTCTTGCACTGTCGTCGTCCTATCGCATCGACTTACCATCATCGCTCGACGTCAGCCAACTCAACCTTAAGATGGATTTCTACATAAATAGATTGATGCTAGAGGAAGGGCTTTGAGGTCCATTTACAAGAAAAGGTGAGCATCCAACGAGAGGAGCTTCATTGCGTTACTTCAATGCCGACGAGATCCGACTGTCCATCTTTAAATCAGCCAGATGATCCAACCATCCATGAACTAATCGATGGCCAATGCTCTCCAGGATCATCCTTGCCAGCATCAAGATTGAGGGGCTCTCAACGAAGAAGGAGATCCTAATCATGAAGGAACCCCAAACGAGGAAGGAGACCACAACTTCTAGAAATAGAAAATCATTAGACTTCCTTGAATTTTCAATCACTTTCTCTTTCTTGCGCATATTAAAAATTTAAATTTAAATTCCTGATAAGATGAAAATAAGGAAGGAAATTGGAACATACACAAAAAAAAAAAAGAAAAATGGAAAGAAAGAAAAGAAAGAAATAAAGAAGTGGGAAGGGAAAGATTGGCGGCGATGGAAAAGGCCGTCGGCCTTCCTTGCATGCACGCATGCCTCTACCAGCCTCAAAGCTAGCTCCGCCACCTCCTAATGCACATCTCGGCTCCATCTCCTCTGTGGGCTGCACGTTGATGCCAGATCAGGAGCTTCGGCACCTCCCCATGCATGTCTTAGCTCCATCTCCTCTCCAGGCCGCACGCTGATCCAAATCGACGGGACTGCCACTTCCCAGTGCTTGTCCCAACTCCTCCTATCTTCCATTAGCATTGATGCTAAATCAGCGGCACCACCTCCTTCTTCAATGTCCCGCTCTCCCCCATCATGTGCCAAAGCTGGATCGGCGGCACCACTGCTCCCCACACATCCTGATTTCTCCATCAGGCCTCAAGACTAGATCAACAGCCTTTAGTTCCCTCATATGCATGTGCACCATCGGATCCTTCTTGGGCTGCGTTGAGGCCAAGTCAGCATGCCTTGCTCTGCACGAGGCCGTCGATACCTCCTTATGTGTCCCTCCTTCGGCGACATCTCCTTTGTGCGCATCCCTCTACTGGACAATGCCCCCTGCATGCTCATATGCTTCTTTGGCAACATGGAGGCCAAATTAATGCCTTAGTCAGCTCCTTCCGACTGTCACTCATGGGACTCCTTGCACGTGCAAGCCCCCTCAGCGCTAAGGATGGATCAGCAACTCCATGCCTCCCCTGCATGCATGATCCCCATATGCACCATGGATGGTTCAATGGACTCATGCCCCCTCTGCACACATGCGCATTCTTGCACTGAGGCTAGACTGGCGACCCTATGAATAGCTCTGCACATCGGTGCCTCTTCCAATGGTGCCAAGGCCAAGTCGATCTAAAGTCCAAAGTAAAAAAAAAAAAAGGAAAGAAGAAGAGAAAGAATGATCTGAAATCAAAACCTGAGTAATCTAGAAGAAAATCTAATTTGAGTCAAGGAGAAAATAGAATCCAAACTAAGAAAAAAAATCAAGTCCAAGCTGAGAAAAAATCAAAATCAAAGAAGCTGACTCAACTAGAAAGAGGCTAACCCCAAAAGAAGGCTAAGGCCGATCATAATAAGGCTGACTGGAATGCTGAGAAAGCAGACCTAACAAGAACATCAATCAAAGAAGGCCAACTAGATGTAAACTAATAAATCAGAGCCAATTCAGCGAGTGCTTTCATTCCTTGTGCAGATCAGTTATGACATCGGCCAAAAGATGTCATTGCCTATGGACAAGTCAAATGGAGATGACGACAACAATAGCCAAAAGGATGACGTGCTCTTATTTCCAAATGAGAAAGTACTAAAAGAAGATGTGCCCTCGTTCTCAAACAAGAAAGCACCAAAAGAAGAAGTGACATGCCCTTGTTTTTAAATGAGAAAGCACTAGAAGAAGATGTGCTCTCATTCTCAAACAAGAAAGTACCAAAAGAAGAAGCGATGTGCCTTCATTCTCAAACCAAAAAGCACAAAAAAAAAGATGTGCCCTCATTCTTAAATGAGAAAGTACCAAAAGAAGACGTGTCCTTATTCTTAAAAGAGAAAGCACTAAAAGAAGATATGCCCTCATTCCTAAATGAAAAAGCACCAAAAGGAGAGTTGACATGCCCTTATTCTCAAACGAGAAAGTACCAAATGATGACGTGCCCTCATTCTCAGATGAGACAGCACTAAAAGAAGGAGTGCCCTCGTTCTTAAAAGAGAAAGCACCAAAATTTCAGAAGAGCTCATACAAATCCGAGGTGAGATCATATGGATCCAAAGTGAGATCATATCAATTCGAGGTCAAGCTCAAAACTAGTTTAAGAAAGATCATATCAACTCGAGGTCAAGCTCAAAATCAGTCTAAGGAAGATCATACAAATCCAAGGTTAAGCTTAAAGAAGATCCACGATGAAATCATGCAGATCTGAAATGAGATCATGTAGATCCGAAGTGAGATCATGCAGATCCGAGATGAGATCATTCAAAGTGAGATCATGCAGATCGGAGGTGATATCATATAGATTCAAAGTGAGATCATATCAATCTGAGATAAAGCTTAAAACCAATTTTAAGTCAAGCTCAGGGCCAATCTGAGGTAAAATCTTGATTGATTCGAGTCGGCCTCACAAAAGTCGACCCCCAACAAGCTGACAACCCTTGTTCTTAATCGAGTTAGGCCAACAACTCTTGTTTTAAAATGAAAAAGGCTGATCAAAGAAGTAGATTTGACAAAAACCTATC
The DNA here is from genome assembly GCA_006176705.1 of Cocos nucifera. Taxonomy (NCBI): domain Eukaryota; kingdom Viridiplantae; phylum Streptophyta; class Magnoliopsida; order Arecales; family Arecaceae; genus Cocos; species Cocos nucifera. The sequence goes on from QRFJ01000649.1 coordinate 922,837, forward strand.
CAAGGAGGTTGACTTGATAAAGCCAATATGAGAAGACCAAGGAAACTAACTAAACTTCTTTGCAAGACTTGAAGACAATGACATATTGAACCAACAGCCTTTGATTAGCCCGATTGAAGGAGCCTTTGATCTGCTTTAAACAAAGGATGGCTTGAAATTGAATAAAGTGAGTAGAGCAACAATACCACCTAGAACAACAATAAAGATGAGCCCTACCACAAAGTTTTAGTCCTGGAGGCGAGCCCCATAGCATAAAAAGCTCTTTGCTTTTCAGCGAGCAGATCCTGATGAAATAAAAAGCTACAAAACACTAAAATGATGTGACTTTTTTACCTCACTAGGAGTTGCAAATATATCATCTCAAATAAAAAGATAATCTTGGCACGTCTTTGAAAAACCAGAAATACTCTCTTTGCCTGACCCAATTATGACTCGAACTCAGAAGTAAGGAGGCTAGTATTGGAGGTATATTTGTACTAGCTAAAAACATGAGATGCTGGTCTTTAGCCCATGCCTCAGCCACCATACCTCCATCAGCCAATTCTTCCTTGGTTGATCATTGGACTCCGTCACCCAATTGTGTCTGACCTCTGATCAATCATCATCAATTAGCTGACCACTCCTTGGCTACTAATCCCAACATTGGCCCCATTCCTAGCTTTGGCCATTTGACTTCCAGGGGGTCTCTTTAAGCACCGTCACATCATCCCATTTAAAAATAGGAATAACCATAAGTAAGACGAGCCCCTCCATACTCTTGGCTCTTGATTGATAGTCTATACAATTAATAGGTGGGACCCCCATATGCCATAAGGTGACACCACTCACTCAATTTAAAAAGGTTAAAAGGTAAGTACAGTTGTTAAGAACATTCAATGAAGCAAAAAGGGGCATGATGGACTAGATAAGTAATTGCATTTGCCCATTTCCACAAATATTTACCATAAATGGTTGTTATGCACGATTTGACTGAAATCGCCCGTGGATTTCTTCCCACAAATGGCTCTTCAGTCTCTGCCTATTAAAAAGAGCCAAGAGAGACCTTCCAAGTACGTGATCTCCTTTTTCCAAAATGCTCATTTTTTTTTATTGAATAGAAACTGATTTGTGCTTCGGAGGATCCCTACCGGAGTCAACTTCGGTCAGAGACTTCTCTTACAGGTCTTACCGCAGCCATCCTACTGCCATCGGCTTGCTATCATCACCTGACTCTAGCTAACCTAACCTCGAGATAGATTTCTGCATCAATAGTAAGCAAAGAGATATTTTATATAATGTTGAAGCCCCATCATCATTGATAACCATCAAAAGGATAATATGGTGTTATGATATATGATACATCTTGGAGCTGATCACAAAAATCGAATAATGAGAGCTTGCCATCAAAACTTTACATTGGCTAATTAGCTCTCTTCATATGGCTATTTTAGGGATGCACTAAGATGCGTAATGTTCCCATCTGATTATAGTTGAACTATAATGATAAATAATTTTCATAACTATGAAATATGCAGGACTTAGCATGTGGAAGAATCACTTATATGATATCCTTTGGATGTAAAAATAGTCACTCAAAACATCCAATTTACACATTCAAAGATTCCATTGCAACAAGTACTGACGCATACCTATATAAACTACTCCAAAGGGACTCTAGGAAAGTCTAAAATTCAAAGTCTAAGTTTGAAGTCTAAATTCCAAGTTTTTTTTGATCTAGAGTTTTCATCTATCTATCATTCACACAACACCTCCATTATCTCCCTAAGAATTACCTAACTTAGTCATCGAAGCATCCCTCGTTGGATACTCTCCAACAAGAGTTTCTTTATCTGTGGTGTTTTAGGATCGGCCCCATGTTGGATTGAAGATCCGATCATAATCTTCTTCTCTCTGCCACTAATTAGATGCAATCAGCCCAACTATGATCGCGTTCAAGTCCCAGCAACGATCATCCATTGGCTAAGAAGGTGCCTCAAGATTTTTGGCCAACTCCCTTGATCCATGTAACACCTTATCGAGCCCTTTAGTATGTTGGGCAGCTTGATGCCCTAATTAAACCAACTCCTAGCAGCATCAATATCATATTGTAATAAATGAATCAACTTGTCTTTCGATAAATAGAACCTAATTTATCTTAGTTCCTGAATGTGATAGCGAGCATGGTAGATGATGCAAATATTAAATTAGGGCATCTATTGCAATTTTTATTAAGTTATAATTTATAAATTGACAAGCTTAACTTCAAGTACTTCTACTAATTGGTGTAAAGTTTGAAACAAATAAGCATAGCAAACTTACCAAGTGTAATGACATGAGGAAAAAATTGATGGCTTTCTAGTCTTTCCTCTGCCATGTGATTAGTATTAGCTCTCTTTCCCACTCGCTCCTTTAGATCTCAAGATAGGTAATAGCAGTGAAATAGGCAATTGTAGTTGCCAATAGGTAAATGTTATTTAGTTAATAATGAATAAAATATGTGACAAATTGATGCTTTATTTGTTCAGATCATGTGGTTAATTTTTATTATATTTTAATAGGAGAGCAACTTTAAAGAAGCCACTAAATACAATAAGAAACATGGGAAAAACCAATTGAGCTTTTGTTCTTCTTTTTTCTCTGGATGATTTAACAGGTAGGCTGGTATGACTTTGGGGCTAGCCCTCTCCAGCGACATGCTTCTATATACCATATACTAAAGATGCAATATTAGTGCTTTCTACTTCATGCACCATACAATTTTTTTTTGATAATGAAGTGGGGTTAGAGCTAGAGATACTTCCCCCACCTTATAGATAATATATGATATAATGATAAAAGCACATCATATGATGACAAAATGAAAAGTAAATGGGTAAGGCATCATCTTAAAGGAGGATTACTATAGTTTTTACATCTCCATGTGGCCAAGCATTGAGTTAGCAATGTAAATAGATGTGATTGTGAGCACTCTTTCCTGTTCCTTTCTGGTGGGATTTTTAAGCTATAGGATCCTACTATCTTTAATTCTGAACATGTACCAATCAGGTTGCTAAATCGGAATGCAACTTAGGTATGGCTTTTTCTTTTCCTTACTTCATGCATTATACAATTATTTTACACTAACCATACGTCTCTAGCCAAATAATTGAATACATAATATTAACAAACTAAGAAGGTTTCTAACCATTTGGGTAATAATATTAGTGAACACAGTCATAGAGAACTTTACAAATTGTTTTAATGACCTTCACATTGCTAAGTGAAATGCATAAATTATGGCAAAGTGTAGGTTTCCCATGCATTACAAAGTTGTTGATCATCTTCAAGAATAAGATAATTTTAATTCCTTTTATTTTAATTATTTTTATTTTTAAGATAAGCTCTTAAATGCTTCTTATTAAATTATATTGTAATTTCCTATTTTACTTATAACATCGCTCTATTATAATCGAAAATGGTTTGATTTTACTCTCCAGTGGTTTGCCAAAAAGGGTGAGGTCCTTGCTTGAAATTTTTTATTTTAATTTTAAATAGTTGTTACTTATGGTATTGTTCATCTATATTTTATTAGCTACATGGCATACAGTACCTAAATTGCAAGGAGCATACTCATATAATATGAGTCAATCGGGTCAAATATAGAAACCTATGGAGCAATAGCATCGAGAAGTAGTTTCGGGAGAGATCATATAACGACAATCTCTCTCTCCTCCTCTCAGCACAATAACTTATTAATTTTACTTGAAACTACAATGAGAGTTCTTTAGAAGAACTTTTCAACTTCTTCTTATATATATATATATATATATATATATATATATATTGGCGGAATAATCATCCCACACTATAGAATCTTTATTTTGTACTTGATTACTTTTTCTTTCATGTAATCAAAACTTTATTGAATTGTTTCTCTACCATTGAGTTATTATTTTCTTATTTATTTTAATTTTTTAAAATATTTTCTTTGTATTGAAAATTTTATGTCCTTCTACTAAACCAATTCGAACCTAGTATTTTGAACTATCTAATTCTACTACTTAACCTAATTGATTTGGTATGCCAATAGCTCAATCTACCTTTAGTTTTGGTTTCTCAAGAAATCGATGAATCTTTTGTATCAAGTGGTCGCTATGTGCATGGTTAGATTATATTGGCGAGTTCTTGCGGGCTATACCTAATATTAGTGTGTAAGCTTGCAAGAAGAATTATAGACAAGGTGATCAAGACTCCAGAAGAAGACTTCAATAGATTGATCGAAAATTTTATGAGGAACTTAAATCTATGGATATTAAACATAGCCCTCCTCCTCTAAAAGAGGAGGATGATAAGGAAAAATTAGATACAAGGAGTACACATCATGGTAAGATTGGAAGAAATTTCAAATCATGTTTGAATTCTTATCATCTATTAAAATTAATTATAACATGGTATTAACACCATCTTTGTCTTTCTAAATAGATTGTATTATCTAGATACACTATCAGCAGATGTAATTGGAGATGGAAGGGAAATACTAGGGGTTTGGGTTATATCTTCCGCGAAAGAATGATTGATCTTTTTCTCATGATATCAATCATTGGATCATATCTTGTATGGAATTCAAAGCACTTCAATTTTTTTCTCCCATCTACTTATCAAAACGGACATGCGTAATCCAATAGTTGATGTTGCAAAAGAAGAGGAATCATTCTTTTATATGAATGATGCAACTGGAACCCAAATACCAAGGATCGAGCATATTCAAGCCCCAAGTTGAGCATATTGAGAGAGAGTGCAATTCATACAGACTAGGAAGCTAGGATCTAGATGACCTAGAAAAATAATATTAAAAAAAATAAAATCTGATATAAAGCTTAAAATATATTTGAAACATTCATGTGTTGATGTATGTTTAGATGGTTGGCCGACAATGGCTCTATAGTTAATCTTTTATAAATTTCTATGCTTAAGAACTCACGTACTGTACAGGATGATTTTTTATGCCTATAGATCACTATCAATAGCTTTATCAATGGCTTAGTTAATTGAAGCCTCCTATCATAAGATAATGATGAAGGAAAACAACATAATAAGATAAAAACTTATGCCATTAGACGTAATAAGATTTTTTTTTTTTTTTAGGTTTGCTCCTTTAATGGCTTAGTGGCAAAAGTCAAGGGGATAGGCCATCTAAAGGTTTCAAACTTGAAAGACTCCTCGGGCCTTGTAATTCTCACTATAATAATAATAAGACTTGGGTTGGCATTAGATGAAGTAGAAAGCTGTCCATTTTTCAATATAGTTATTGGCAAATACTTCCAACTTAATGACATTCCTTACTGCCAGTTGATCAATGAGATTTAGGTTGACATTGGAGTTGACAATGTAAGGTCCATGTAAATTATCTAGCAAATTGTTGAACTACAACTCCACTCCATATATCTTTGGTTGGAATATACCAATCATAATATAAATCTTGGGCTATTAACAAGCTAGCCGATATATCATGTTGCTTAGCCTTTAATTTGAGGAAGAAGTAGGGTATACTGCTTTTCCTACTACTGCAATCATTGGCTTTGACCTCATTGGTCCAAATTCTCCTACTCAAGATGAGGAACCATGTTGCACCAAAAGAGAAATCCAAGAATTGATCACAAAATACTTAAGTTCTCTTGTAAAATCTAATTCAAGGAAGAAATTCATGAACATTTTGAACCTAAGAGTACTAGGATGCATGACGAATATCGATCTTATGGCCATAAGTGGGTGACCATTTTGAGGGTATCACTTGGTTGTTACCTCAGGCTTTAACTTGGGAAAATAAGCAAATAATCATAGATGCAGAAGATTCAAAGGACCTCCCCCTACTATGATTCGATTGGTCACCATGGTAGGAAGAGACTAGTAGAGTAGGAAAAGAATGAAGCAAGCCTAAGCTAATCTTCTACCTAAGGCCAGAGCAACTACAATCCTAGGATATATCTTATGACCCTGATCATTGAGACATATTAGATATAGTTGCACAACCAAATCATTAAGAATGAATAGTGCTTGAGGTATGTGATTGGACCTTCCTTCTTTCTCGTATGCATCTAGGACCCATATTTTTATGCGTTGGAGCAAAGGGAAACCAGAAAGCAAAGGAAATGAGGACACTAGTGTTTATGCAATGAGGAAGGGAAAAGAGTAAGCAAAAAGATGAATAAGGAGTAAGCAAAAAGTTGGATAAGGTAATGTAATTTTTAAAGACTTCAAATAACTCCACTTAATTAGGTAATAGGTTGAAAATGTGTTTATATAAATAAGATTAAAGTCAAGTAGCTATCTTTATCAAGGATTTCATTAATTCTTGAGAAAACCTCATATTAAAAGATTTACAAAACCAAAAATTTAAAAATACACCAATTTTTTAGAAATTTAAAACAAATTCCCAAATGGGAGGGACACATGTTTAGTGCTTATCCTAATTTTTTTTTTTTTTTTGGCTATGAGGTGTGCATTTGCTATACCACAATGATCATATTCATATGAATGTAAGTTTCGATTAGCATTGAGCTGGTTAAACATGTGATTAGTATTGAGCAAAAAGGTTATTGGATATGTGATCAACATGTGAGAACCAAGAAAGTAATTCCAAAATAAAGATAGACCATTAGAACCATGGACATAGGATGCTTCAGAAATTGTTTTTTAGAATTAGTATTTTGCAGTTATCAAGCTTTAATGGGAAGACTCAGATCATGATTGTACTTCCTTGACAATCTCTTTTTGTATTCAATTACTTTTCCTTTTATGTAATCAATCCTCTATTGGATTGTTTTGCTAGTTGTAGATTATTATTTTTTTATTCGCTCTAATTCTTTGCTATATTCTCTTCCTATTAGAAACTTTATGCCCTTTTAGTAGTAAATCAAGTCTAGTCTTCTGATCAACCTAATTCTAGTAATCGACCTGGTCGATCTATCAAGCTAATGATCTAATCATCAATTAGTATTAATTTCTTTATGTGTACACACACATGCATGAGGGGTTTGGATATCAAAAGATAATTTTTGAACTTATGTTCTTGAACATGTTAACTTGAAATAGAATTCGTTGCCTAGAGAGCCAGAGATAGACCTTTTTCATGCTTGCATGTCTGGTGCTCCAATGTATTTTTCATGCATTGCTTGATCATCATAACCTCCTCTTGCATCAAAATACTCAAGTCGCACATGCAATACAATAATGCCTAGATACTACTAAGAGGTCCCAATACAATGTATAATTTAAAATTAAATGGTAAAGAATTAGAAGGACATGATCTGACAAGATAATAAAAAAAATTAATAAGAGGATGTTTGATATTAGGTGATGATCTTAAGATAAAGGTTGACATGTAATTTTGGGTAAAGATCATGATGAGATTATCAACATTGATTGCACACTAGTGATCTTACATGATAGTGATCCTAAATCATCCTCCTTTTCAAAATCATTGCCACCATAGTGATCTTAAACCCATCCTCAAGGATGGAATTTCAGGATCATCTAAGGCAATGATTTAGGCTAAGATTTGAGGATAGAAATATCTCTCAGTCTAGCAAAAAAAATTATAATATCAAGATACCACTAATATATTATATCAATATTATATATTATTTTATATTAATATTATATATATAAATTTATAATATATATTATTTTATAATATGTTATTAATCATATTATTATCATATTATTATTTGAGTATATTTTTATAATTATAATAGAAATATGTTATTATACTTTATATTTATATAATAAAATTATTTAATATATTATTTCTATTTATCTTATTTTTTATCAAAATAAATATTAGTATTAAAATATTAATATTGGATAAGTATAAATAAAAATATTAATTATATAAATATATTTTTATAGATTTAATATTTTTATAAAAAAATATAATTGATCTATGCAAATAATTTAACACTTAAATTGTATGGACCTGCTACCAGCCGTTCATGTGTTATCCTATGATTTATTTGAAAATACTATTTAGTACTTGTAAAATATATAAAATATAGCAAATAAAGTTTTAGTATTTTATGATCAGTGATCTGAGATTCTCATGGTGTACCAAATAGGTGACTCATAGATAAGTAGGGATCTTTAATTACTAGAACATATGATACCAAATAAAGATATTAGATCATGAAGAATCAAATTATTTGGCATAAAAATCATCGGTGATCTAAAATCATCGGTGATCTGTGATCACCATAATGATTCCATTTGGATTATCAAAAGCTATCTAAAAGTTTTTTGTAATGTGTCATATTAGGGATACTTTATAACATGATATATTAGCTAATGTTGGAATCTAAGAACACAAACTAAAGAAATAAATAAACGAATACTAGGAACTCCATCAATTTTGAAGACCCCACCTCCTAAGTACCTTGTCTCTTGCTCCTCTCTCCGACAAGGTGGCATTCATACTTACCCATAAGTCCTTCAATTTTTGGCCTCGTGGAGTGGTTGCTCAAAGTAATAGACATCGATACTGGCAATTCGTGTTGGTGACATCATGGGTGATAAATGATGGCAATCTAACATGAAGGTGGTTGGGGTGAAGACCTCCACAAAGGAAGCGGAAAAATTATTTTTCGAACCTAGTTTATTATAAGTTGTAGAGTGGGCCAATGATTGTCCTTAGTCATTTTAGTAAATGAAAAATAAAAAAGACAAGCCTTAAGTACTTCAACCCTTCATCTAACCTACTCTCGATGCTCCTCTCACCCATTTATCTAGTTGCCCTACCCTCAACCACTCAATCTCAGTGGTAAAGCATCAATCATGACATCAGATGAGGTCATTCTCACTATAGGGTTTCAAGGGTGAGGGCGGCAAGGAGTGCCAGGATCTCAAGGCAAAGTATGGTAATCGGATGTGGTGGAAGATCGATGTTGCATTCACAATGATAGTAAGGGGCTCGGCTAGGACCCATTTCTTCATTGATGAGGGTGTGGACATCATTGAAGGGGATTGTGGAGAAAAAGCAAGAAAGGAGAGGATTGGAGGTATTAAAGGAGGAAGAGGAGGTAGCTTTGCCATGAGGGATTCTACCCCATGACAGCCACATCAAGGCTTCAATGGCCAAGAGATTGTTAGGTGGGGGAGGGCGGCATTGAGAGAGGAGGGGAGGTGAATTGATGGAGGGGAGGGAGTTAATGGAGAGAGGAGGCAAGAGTTGATGGTCCGATTGAGGGTGATGTCGAGATTGAGGTATTGAGGATGGAGTGATTTAGAGGGACGAATGAAGAGGGGAGAGAAGGGTTATTGAAATTGGGCTAGATGAAAAGGGGAGAAGGCTTTTTTTTTTATTTTTTAATTTACTAGAATAGTTGAGGTAGCAAAATGATTGTAGATGATCATTGGCCTGATCTATAGTTGATGCTAGTGGATCGGATCTAGGTAATAATTTCTTGAGGGGAGAGGGGACAAGATGAAAGAAGTAGGATTAGATCTCTTTATATTATGGTGCACCTATGGTTAGCTATATTGACATGTTATAATTACTTTTACTTTCAAAAATATAAGAGACATAATATAATTACTTAAGTTTGAAATTAAAATAATGCACCATTGAAGAAATAATTTTGGAATATTTAATTATCACTACAAAAAAGAGGGTCTTTGCCGATGTAAAATTTATCTATGCAAAATTTTGCATAGGTAAAGATCACAATTAGCTACGTAAACCTTTAAACGTCGGTAAAAATCGAATAATTAGCGACGCTAAAGGGTAAACATTAGAAAATATAATTATCAACATCATATTTGCATCGGCATTTAACACAAAGCATCGATAATGGGTGCTCTAATTTTTTTAATTTTTCATAAATATTGGCCAACACTAATTTAGCATAGGTAAAAACCATAATTTCCTATGCTTATATCTTACGTAGGTAAATAGGCTTATTTTCTACATTAAATTTGCATTGATAAATATTTTTTTTTATAATTTTTTTATTTTTATAAACTATTTTTGATGTTTATTAAGAATAGGTAATTACAGCAATTACCTATGATTAATCTTTCTGTAGGTAATTAGGATTATTTCCTACACTAAATTAACATTCACTAATATTTTACTTTTTTATTTATTTATTTTTAAAACCATTTGTTGATGTTAGAGTAGCGTAGGTAATCAATCTAATTACCTACGTTTATTTGTTATGTAGGTAATTATGCTTATTACCTACTATTAACTTACATCGATAATTATTTTTCTTTTTTATATAATTTTTTATTTTTATAAATAATTTTTTTTATAAATAATTTATTGATATAATTTTAGAATTTAAAATCCATCTTCATCATTTATTATCTCAATAATTATTATTAAAATATTATTACAAAAGTCTGCCTCGATCAAGTAGCTCTAGCTATGTCAATCCATAAAATTTAATTTTGATGGCCATGAATGACCGCATGATGATCTGATAGATAGAGACTACTGATAAATTTGAAAACTTACAATAATAATCTTAGTGATATTTTTAGTATACTATCAAAATTTTACCTCAATCGAATATCATTATCATAGTCAATTAAGCACAAGATGATTTCGATCGTTAAATGAAAAACTAGTGATCAAAAGGCCAAACAACGTTCGATTATGAGGTAATTTTTTAGATAAATAATTTTTGCTATTACTTTGATCATTTGTATGGTGATGATCATAAAATTCAAACTATACGTATATAAATGATCTAAAACTATATGTTTCTTGATATTAATTCTAAAGGTCCTTAAGTAATTATACTTATATTTTTGTAAGATCTGCTTAACATGGATAGTTCATATACGTATAATTTAAATTTTATGATTACCATCATATAAATAATGAAAATAGTAGCAAAGATTATTTATCTAAAAAATTATTTTAATCGGACATCGTTTGGCCTTTTTATTACTCATTTTTTTATTTAATGGTCAAAATCATTCCATACTAAATTGACCATGATAATGATGTCCGATTGATATAAAATTTTAATAGTATACTATAAATATCGCTGAGATCATCATTATAATTTTTTGGATCCATTAGTGGCCTCTGTCGATCAAATCATTATACGATCGTTCTTGACCGTTGAAATTGAATTTTATTGATCGATATAGCTAGGGCTTCGAAATTGAGGAGGACTTTTGTGACAATACTCTAACGATAATTATTTAGATAATGAAAGATGAAGATGGGCTTTAAATTTAAAAATTATACCCATAAATCATTTATAAAAATATAAATATTAATTTAAAAAACTTATTCTTAACATTTATATTGCATCAAAAAATGTTCAAATTGCCTATGATACCCCAAAATATAGGTAATTAAGATTATTGCCGATGTAAAACAATCGTTGGAAAATGTTTGACACTTTTAGCGACGTAAGATAATCATTGGTATCCAAAATAATTATCTATGGAAAAACTAACGTAAGGAATTTAATTTATTTCCAACATATAATTTATGTCAAAAAATATTTTTAAAATTTTTGATTTTAAATTTTAATTATATATTTTGAGAAAATAATTTTAATTTTAAATAAATATTTTTTGATACTTTTTATCATCGATAATAACCTAAATTTGTCGACACAAATAATTAGTCGGTAAAAAATGTATTTTGAGATGAATATTATGCATCGAAAATAAACTAATTTTCTATGTTAATTTTTCTTGTAGGTAAATACTACATTTGTCGACATTAATTTTACGTCGCTAAAACTTATACTTTTTATTAAATATTTTATTTTTTATTAAATAGTTGCCGACGTTTATTAAACATCCGTAATGATTATTGTCGACGTAAGTTTGCATCAAAAAATATCTTCAAATATTTTAATTTTTTTATTAAATATTTTGATGATTATTAAACATCGTTAATAATTTGATTACCTACATTTCTTTTTAATGTAGCTAATTAGAAAAATTATCGATGTAAGTTTGCATCGATAAATTTCTTTAAAAATTTACAATCTCGCCCCTCCGCTATTTCATCTCCCACCCCCGTCCTCCTATTTCCTCCATCCGAATCCTCTCCACTGGTTACCAGGCTTATTCTTTTCCTTCTCTCTTTTGATCTCTCTCGCCATCGATGGTCCCTGCTTCCACGTCCGTCGCTACCATCGCCGTCGTGCCACCACCCCAGAAAAGGTAAAACCTTTTTTTTTTCTTTTGCATCCTCGGGGAAGGGAGGGGATGGGATTGGTTACCCGAGTAGGGAGGAAGGAGAGGAGGGGCGGGGTGGGGCGAAGGGGAGCTGGGCCAGGGGTGGGGGGCCGAGGTGTGGGGGTGGCAGTGGTGACGAATACCCCGAGGGTGGCATGGGGGTGGAGGGGACGAAGGCACGAACAGAAGGGGAGGAGGGCATGATTGACGGTGGTGACCGATAGTGGAAATCCGATCGAGGTGTGGGGGTGGCGATGATGAGGGGTACCCGAGGGATGGTTCGGGGGTGAAGGGGAGGGTGGTGCAGACGGAGGGGGAGGAAGGTGCGAACGGTGGGGGTGACGGTGGAAGGGGATGCATGGGGTGGTGGTGATGGTGGGAGGGGGGCACGGGCACCGAAGGGAAGGGAGGAAGGGGTTTTCCTTTTCTTTTTTTTATAATTTATTTATTTATTTATTTTTAATACTTAAAAATAAGAAAAAATAAAAAATAAAAGTAAATAAACTAAAATAAAATAAAATAATATAAAATATAAAATATTTAATTATATTTTTAAAATTAAAATAAAATATTATTTTTTTAAAAATAAATTTTAAAATAATTTTAAAAAATGAAGGAAAAGAAAATTATAGTATATATAATTTATAATTATGTATTTTATGTATGTTATATGTAATTATATAGATATTTTATATAGGATTATTTATTATTTTATAGGATTATATATTTTATAATTATTTTATATATTTTATTTTATATATTATATATTTTAAAAAGGGAGTGAAAATAAGTAATTTTAAAAATAAAGAGGAAAATAATTAAAAGTCACCACATATAATATAGTGCAAGTACCAAAATAATTTTTTAAAATTTATTTTATAATTCAAGTAATTGCATGAATAGCTGGTAAGTATCTATAATGGGATGAAAAAAATATTGAACATATGAAATTTGCAGCAAAATTTGTTGAAATATAGCTTTAAATTTTATAGGTAATCCATAATTAATAAAAATATTTTGTGATTCAACTAAAATGATAGTCTCTAATTTGCATTGAACCTCGTATTATTAATTTTATAAAGTATTTCTCTCTGATGCTCTTCTCCACGATAGATCTAGCTTGTTAAGACTATTATCTTCATGATTACTTACTTTTAGTTATTAGTTATATAAATAATTTTTTTATTTATAAAATTTATTACATTAAATATAGAAAATATTCATATTTTAAAAAAAATTCTACTGAAATGTAGAGTTATCCTTTTTTGATAAATTAGGATACTATTTCTGAATAAATTAGAGAAATCTATTATTTTATGGAGTAAGTATCTTTACATAATCAACATTATATACTTTTCATAAGATAAAATAAATAATAAGCATTTATTTATTATAGAAAGTATAGAGATATATTATTGTAATAAAATAATAAAGATATCAAGAAACGACATCGAAGAAAGTTCGCAGCTTGGTTCAGATAATGTGTAAGCACAATACAGTTTTATTCAACCTTTTATTACATGTAATATATAGAGAGTCTGATTTATTTTAACTTATGTGTATGTTATTGTAGATGATGTTAATGTATCATAATAAAGAAGATGGTACAATCCTAGAATTATATAATTTGGCATGCCACCTCGATCTTAAGATTTCATGTTATAGCTTATATATTGTTGGTGGTATGCAATTCATATAAGGAAGCTTGATATGCAGCGACAGACTCAAAATAGTAAAATTTTGATATTGGAAATCGATAGAGATAATAAGATTGAATATTTTGGTATCCTTTCCGACATTATATAGTTAAGATATGGATCAAAATAATTTGTTTACCTATTTAAATGCCAATGGTGGGATATCAACAATAATAGAACGGATATTCATAAAGATGCATATTTCACAAGCATCAACTTTGCGAGAATATGGTACCAATCAGATCCTTTTATACTCGCTAGTCAGGCAAAGTAGGTATTATACCTAAAAGATATGAGATATAAGGGTGAATGACATATTGTATAAGAATTGTACCAAATGGTGTTTATGATATAGATATTCATTCCGAGAAAGAAATAGATGAAGATTTCTTTTAGGAGGAACAGAATACAACTGACTTGGGATAATACAGTGCCAACATTAAAAGCACATCTTCTCTGATTAGGGATGATGTGCAACCCGATAATATTGATGTTAGTGAATTAAATCTGAACGTTCTGGATGTTATGATGACACTTCATAAATGATGACGAGGAAGATTATATATTAATAGATTATGATGATGAAGATATCGATAATCCTCCTGATGAAAATATAGACATTGATTGATAATATGTAATTTTTCAAGAAACTCATATGTCTTAAATTTTATATATCATTTAGTATTAATATAATTTTTATCAATATTATATTATCTCTAATATATTGTTTGATACAGACATGCACCAAGAGGAGGACCCTGGAGGCTTACACAAGGAGATGTCGATGCATCGACTTTTCAGCAGCAGTCTTCTGATAATCAAACGGTCATATTAGCTAGTCCAAATTGATTTTACATATTATAATTTTTTATATTTAATTTATTTTAGTTTTTTATCATTTATAAATAACTAATTTTAAGCTATGCCACTAGGAAGATGATCTGATAGGGGAGACCGACATGGAGATGTCGGTACCTCTTCATCTCAACAACATACTACTGATGAGGTGGCACATCATCTGCTGCCACAGGTTATTTTTATATATTATATTTTTTATATTATATTTTTTTTAAGTTTTTATCATATATAAATAATTAATTTTAAGTTTTATATTTTGCTGCAGCTACTGATACTATTATTAGGCGGACAAATGGAGTCGCCAGAAATGAAAAGCTGAAGGAGTGGAGGAGGGCACATTCTGAGAAGAGGATGAAGATTTTCATCCCATCGAGATATGTTATACTAGTAGAGCGCCACATGAGGGATTCGTACATTTGCGAGGTAGGTATTATTATCCATTCGTATGCTCTCTTGATGCTGACTGCTTGGCGCAGAGTTACGAGGCCACAACAGCAAATCCTCCATGATCATTTGCAGGTAACTAAATATAAATTTTAATAATTATTTAATTTTTATTTTTTTGATAAATCTCATATATTGTACATAATTTTTGCAGCATCATTTTGATATTCAGAAGATTGATACCCTGCATGTGCGGGAGGCTATCCTTCAGTATATGGGGTGATTGCTTAGAGGATTCAAATATGAGCTTCATATCCACTGGAAGGAGGTCTTTCAGGTACATGGGATGGTGGAGGCACGTGAGACACCGCACAGGAGTATATCAAATTTTGACTGGAATCTTTTCTACACCAGATACGAGGATCCTGCATATCGGATATAACTATTATGCATAATAAAAATATTGATTATTGAATTGATATGGTATTGTAATATGTTCGCTAATATCTTCATTGCATTTGTTTATTAGGCTTTCTATGACAAGACCTCACAGAGCAGGTCAAGGCTCACGGTGATGCATTACGGTGGATCAAAGTCATTTGCACAGTATCAATATGAGTTGGTAAGTACATAATATACATACATCTTTAATGATTTGTTAGAATATATCTGTGTCAGTATACTTACATTCATAAATTTTAGAGGAACATCGAGACAAGATAGCTATCCGAGTATATTGACGTTTACTAGAGGACCCATCATCGGACAACGGGCGAGTGACTTTCCGGGACTAGGAAGAGACATGTGAGTATTAATTGACTAAGTTCTATTTCAATTTCATTATAAAGTTTAGGTTTTTTATTATATTTATTTTTTTCTTTAATTAGGACTGCATGATGGAGATATGATCCTAGCCCTAGCTGAGGGCTTTACCTCATCCACAAATGACGATATTTATGATGAGGTGCTCGGTATGAGACCTAGTTATGTTACGGGATTGGAATATGGAGTTGTGGCCCCTAGCTCTTCTCGAGCAGTACATGTTTTTTGTGATGCTCGTCTGCATGAGGCAGAGAGGAGACATGCTGAGATCGAGAGGAGACATCAAGAGAAGATAGCGGACCTACGGTAGGCCAATGCCGAGCTTTTATCCTAGCTTCAGGCATTTGGGATGAAGCTCGACGAATTATGTCACCGTATGCCTCCCCCACCAACTTTCGATGTTCCTGCTGATGCTTATGATCAGGACTCCATCGATGATGATGATACTGCCTCCCCCACCAGTATTATTTTATATTATTTTTAATTAATATATTTTTAGCATTTGTATTGAATAATTGGTTTGCTAACTTAATTTTTTAATTTAATACAGGTCTATGATTTGTCATCGTTGATATGGAGTTTTATTTTGTTTTGATGTATTTTTTTTAAAAGAACATGTAGTATGTACGTTGAAATTTTGTATATATACATGATTTTTTTATATGGATGTTATATGAATGTTTTAAAATGAATGAATTTAATTTTAGCATGTGTTTATTTGTTATATGGATATTATATATTATGTTATTTGTTATGTGGATGTTATATGGATGTCTACAGGTTTTAAAAAATTGACATAAATAAAATTATTTATTTTTTTAAAAAAATAATTAGCATTGCAAAAAAAGCATAGGTAAAGAGTTATAGTAATGTAACAAAGCATCGGTAAATCAAAATAACCATTATCAAATAGCATGCCATCGTGCCACTTTTAGCCATGCTTTACAATTATCGACGTAAATTAACATCACAAAATATTTATCGATGTAAATAAACATAGCCAAATCCAATGGTTAAGTCGCCAAAAAGCATACTAGCGTGCCACCTTTAGCCATACTTAATAATTACCGACATAACTTTACATCGTAAATTATTTACCGACATAAAATAAGCATTGATAAATTATTTTTTATCGATGAAAATATTTCATCGCTAATACTTTACGATGTCTATATTGCATTGCAAAAACTATTATTTTCGATGGTTATTTAGTGTAGGTAAATATTTATTTATCGATGTAAGTTTTCATCGATAAAAACATTTTTTCTGAGGTTTATTTTGAATGGGTAAAAGTCGATATTGCCGATGATTATTTTACGTCGGTAAATATTCATTTTTTGATGCCTTTTTAGCATAGCTAAAACCAAATGCCGATGTTTATTTTAATATCGATAAAATATATTTTTGCTAATGAAATTGAAGAAATGTTGGTAAATGGAATCAACGATGGTATTTTTGTCGACGTATTTTTTCTGATGCATTTTACGTCGGTAGATATAATTAGCGATGTTTTTTAGGATTTAGCTACGCTTTTATTGCATAGCTAATTATCCTTTTTCTTATAGTTTATTAATGGAGAGGTGGAATTACTTGGCCGACCTCGCCTCACATCAATTTTTATAATTAATAGTGAATTGGTAAAGGTTTCTGTTGACGCAGAATCTGATCGTCACCAGAATCAGCTGGAGCGGAGGTGGACGAGGTCGCCACCGAGATCTACAAAATAAAGTTCCATCCAGAGTCGGTGGAGGGTGGCTTCGATAGGACCCTCCGACGATCAAATCAGCTCTGGCCAACAGGAATGGAGTGCTCGAGAATGAGTTCCATAAAGCTTAGAGAAGAAGAGGAGAGCTTAAAGCTTAGAGATCAGAGGTTAGAGTTAGCATATCAGGAGGGTTCTTTTTATAGGCGGAGCTTGATGGTGACAGCTATAGCCGCATGCTGGCGGGTCGCTCGAGGTCCGACGGAGTCAATCCCAGAGGAAGGTACCATCTGCAGTGGGTTGATGGTGACAGCCATCGCCATCTGATAGCGGGTTATTGTCACCTGTGGTGGACTGATGGTGATGGCTGCAGCTGTCTTGATGTTGAGCCGCTCGGGACCGAATGAAGGATTGAAGGACTTTGACGTGTACCCATTTCGAAGGAGTTCGAACTCCTGAAAAGGAAGCTCCGAAGGAGTTCAGCTCTCGTAGGCATCTGGCTGGGGGTGCGTGGCTAAGGCTCGATCGCTGGAGAGTTCGGTAGGAGCTCGGTCGATCGAAGGGGGTATCCGAAAAGAGTCCGACTCCTGAAGAAGTCCGACCGAAGGATGTCTGGGATGAGTCCAGCTCCCGAAGAAGTTCGATCGAAGTAAAGCTTGGAGGGAGTTTGGCTCTTGCAAGCGTCTGACTGAAAAGACGTGAAGAGAGTTCGGCTCTCGCGAGAGTCTGACTGAAGCTCGATCGCTGAGGAGTTTCGTTAAAGCCCGACCGCTGGGAGTCCAAGGAGCTCGGTCGCTAAGCAGTTCGACCGGCTAAAGGGGTTCAAAGGAGCTCGACCGCTATGCAGTTAGGCCGGTTGAAGGGGTTCGAAGGAGCTCAACTGCTATGCAGTTAGGCCGACTGAAGGGGTTCGAAGGAGCTCGATCGCTGGGAGTCTAAGGAGCTCGATAGCTAGGAGTTCGACCGACTGTAGGGGTTCGGTTCGGCCACTGAGAGTCTGAAGGAGCTCAGCCACTGAGGAGTTCGACCGACTGAAGGGGTACGACTAAGACCCATCCGCTGAAGCTCTTCCACGGCTACTAGTTGCATTAGGCTGAGGATCGAACTGAACTTCGATAGGAGCGGGGTTTATCCCCAAGGAGGTAGAACGAAGTTCGGCCGCATCCACGACCTCCACAGCACAAGCAAGGCCGAACTTTCCTCGAAGCTCATCATCAAGGAAGCCCCGATAAAGGGGCATGAAGTTCTCCCGTGGAAGGTTTCGTGGAAAAGCGGAATGAAGTTCAGTACAAGCGAGGTCGAACTCCCCCTCGAGCTCGTCATCGAGGAAGTCCCGACAAAGGGGCATGAAGTTCTCCTATGGAAGATTTCATGAGAAAGCGGAATGAAGTTCGGTGCAAACGAGGCCGAACTCCCCCTTGAGCTCATCATCGAGGAAGTTCCGATAGAGGGGCATGAACTTCTTCCGTAGAAGGTTTTGCAAGGAGGCGGAACGAAGTTCGGCCACGTCCACGACCTCCCCAGTGCAAGCGAGGTCGAACTTCCTTTCGAGCTCGCCATCAAGGAAGCCCCGACAAAGGGGCATGAAGTTCTCCCGCAGGTTTCACAAGGAAATGAAATGAAGTTCGGCCGCATCCACGACCTCCCCAACGCAAGCAAGGCCCGAACTTTTCGAGCTCGCCACCAAGGAAGCTCCGACAAAAGGGCGCGAAGAAGTCCTTCTAAAAGGTTCCACGACTGCGTCCCCCGCAACGCTCCTCGAACTCAAATTCTCATGAAAGTTAAGAATCGGCTACCAAGACCAGAAGGATTATGACCTCCCCCAGGCATGCGCGATCGAAGCAAGTAATGCCTCTACTGTTGCGATCACGGCCACGATACTGAGAAATACATTCAGCTCTGAAATAAAATTGAGGAGCTCATCAGAAAGGGGCGACTGGATAAATTCCTTCGACGCCAGTCTGAAGCAAAAGAAGATCAGCCAAGGATACTACTATAACTAGAAACGACAAGGTTGGCCATCTCACGGCATCATCAACGTTACCCTAGGGAGGAGCTTGGTACATTGGCAATTCGTCATCTCCCAGCGTTAAAGCCAAGAGAAGCCTGCTCCAAATTGAGAAGGCCAACATGAGATAGAGGAGGTTATGAAGGCCAGCATGAGATAGAGGAGGTTGTCCGGCCTGGGCCTTGCTGCCCAAGAAAATTTGGAGGAACAACGCCCCCACAACCCTGAAACGGGAATGTGCTGCTAGTAACTTTCCCTCGGTAAAATTCTTTCCATTCAATAATATTATTTCTGGGTGTAAAAATTATGTGATGATAGGAAAGAAATGAGTGAAAGTGGCCCGTTAGGAATATGAGGATAATCTCGTCCTAATACGAGCAAAGTCGAAGGCCTCGTTCACCTTAGATGAGACAGAGGGAGACGGACGATGGTTCGAATGTGCCCCCCAGCCCATTAGGAATAGGAGGAGGAACCTCTCCTAACACGAGCAAAGTCGAAGGCCTCGTTCACCTTAGATGAGATGGGGGGAGAGGCACGGACGACGGTCTGTATGTGCCCCCATAGCCCGTTTGGAACAGGAGGAGGAACCTCATCCTAATGCAAGCAAAGTCGAAGGCCTCGTTAACCTTAGATGAGATGGGGGGAGATGGATGATGGTCCGAATGTGCCCCCATAGTTCGTTAGGAACAGGAGGAGGAACCTCGTCCTAATGCGAGCAAAGTTGAAGGCCTCGTTCATCTTAGACGAGACGGAGGGAGATGGACGATGATCCGAATGTGCTCCCACAGTCCGTTAGAAATAGGAGGAGGAATCTCGTCCTAACGCGAGCAAAGTCGAAGGCCTCATTCACTTTAAATGAGATGGAGGAAGAGGTACGGACGATGGTCTGTATGTGCCCCCACAGCCCGTTAGGAACAGAAGGAGGAATCTCATCCTAATGCGAGCAAAGTCAAAGGCCTCGTTCACCTTAGACGAGATGGGAGGAGACGGATGACGGTCCGAATGTGCCCCCATAGCCCATTAGTAATAGGAGGAGAAACCTCATCCTAATGCGAGCAAAGTCGAAGGCCTCGTTTACCTTAGACGAGATGGGGGGAGACGGACGATGGTCCGAATGTGCCCCCACAGCCCGTTAGGAATAGAAGGAGGAACCTCATCCTAACGCGAGCAAAGTCGAAGGCCTCATTCACCTTAGACGAGATGGGGGGAGAGATGTGGACGATGGTCCGTATGTGCCCCCACATTCTATTAGGAACAGAAGGAGAATCTCATCCTAACGCGAGCAAAGTGGAAGGCCTCATTCATCTTAGACGAGATGGAGGGAGACGGACGACGGTCTGAATATACCCCCGCAGCTCGTTAGAAATCGAAGGAGAACCTCGTTCTAATGCAAGCAAAGCCGAAGGCCTCGATGAGATGGGGGAGAGGTACGGACGATGGTCCAAAGGTACCTCCATAGCCCGTTAGAAGCAGGAGGAGAATCTCATCCTAACGCGAGCAAAGTCCAAGTCTGAGCTTCAAAGTCTATAGAAAATAGGATCTCCATCAACCTTGATAAGAGATAAGATCTCTTCTGAGCGACCGAGACATCCTCAGTCAGAGATAAGATCTCTCCCGAGCGACCGTGGACAATCTTAGCCAGAGATAAGATCTCTCCCGAGCGTCCGAGTCAACCTCGATTAGAGATAAGATCTCTTTCGAGCGACCGAGCCAACCTCGGCCAGAGATAAGATCCCTCCCGAGCGACAACCTCGATTAGAGATAAGATCTCTTCCGAGCGACGCGTCAACCTCGGCTAGAGATAAGATCTCTCCCGAACGATCGAGCCAACCTCGGCCAGAGATAAGATCTCTCCCGAGCGACAACCTCGGCTAGAGATAAGATCTCTCCCGAGCGACTGCTCAACCTTGGCAAGAGATAAGATCTCTTCCGAGTGACCGAGCCAACCTCGACTAGAGATAAGATCTCTTCCGAGCGATCGTGGACAACCTCGATCGTGGATAATCTCGATCAGAGATAAGATCTCTCTCGAGTGCCTGAGACAACCTCGGCCAGAGATAAGAACTCTTCCGAGTGTCCGAACCAACCTCGACCAGAAATAAGATTGGAGACAACCTCGATCAGAGATGATATCTCTCCCGAGCGACCACGACAATCCCGGCTGCAGATCGGATCTCTTTCGAGCACCCATATCAACCTCGGTAGAAGATGAGATCTCTCCTGGGCTTCAATTTCAGCACCAACTTCATCTGAAGATGAGATCTTCCCCCGAGCTTCGACCTGAACCAGTACGGAGCCCAGAAGAGAACTTCAGCAGTCGTCTTTTCTGAACTCCCTTCCTTTGAGTTTCGAACTCGAAAGTGCGGAAATTATTATTGGGGATAAACCTCGCTCCTATCGAAGTCCAGTTTAATCCTCAGCCTAATGCAACCAGTAGCCGCAGAAGAGCTTCAGCGGATGGATCTTAGCCGTACCCCTTCAGCCGACCGAACTCCTCAGCAACTGAGCTCCTTCGGACTCTCAACGGTCGGACCAAATCCCTGCAGCCGGTCGAACTCCCAGCGGTCGAGCTCCTTCGAACTCCTTCAGCCGACCTAACTGTATAGCGATCGAGCTCCTTCGAACCCCTTCAGTCGGCCTAACTGCATAGCGGCCGAGCTCCTTCGAACCCCTTCAGTCGACCGAACTGCTTAGCGGCCGAGCTCCTTGGACTCCCAGCGGTCGGGCTTTAGCGAAACTCCTCCGCGGTCGAGCTTCGGTCGGACTCCCGCGAGAGCCGAACTCTCTCCACACCCTTCCAGTCATATGCTTGCAAGAGCCGAACTCCCTCCAAGCTTTTCCTTCGGCCGAACTTCTTCGGGAGCTGGACTCGTCCCAAACATCCTTCGACCGGACTTCTTCAGGAGCTGGACTCTTCCCGAATACCTCCTTCGACCGATCGAGCTCCTACCGAACTCTCCAGCGATCAAGCCTTAGCCGCGCACCTCCAGTCAGACACCTACGGAAATCGAACTCCTTTCAAGCTTCCTCTTCAGGAGTCCGAACTCCTCCAGAATGGGTACACGTCAAAGTCCTTCAATCCTTCATTCGGCCCCGAGCGGCTCAGCATCAAGATAGCTGCAGCCATCACCATCAGTCTACCGCAGGCGACAGCCATCCGCTATCAGGCGGCGATGGTTGTCACCATCAACCTGCTGGAGACGGCGCCTTCCCCTGGGACTGACTCCGTCAGACCTCGAGCGGCCCGTTAGCATGCGGTTACAGCTATCACCATCAAGCTCCACCTATAAAAAGGATTCTCCTGATATGCTAACTCTAACCTCTGATCTCTAAGCTCGAAGCTCTCTTCTTCTTTTCTAAGCTCTGTGGAACTCATTCTCGAGCACTCCATTCTTGTTGGCCAGAGCTGACTTGATCGTCGGAGGGTTCTGTCGGAGCCACCCTCCATTGACTTCGGATGAAACTTTGTTTTGCAGGTTTCGACAATGACCTCGTCCATCTCCGCTCCAGCTAATTCCGGCGACGATCAGATTCTGCATCAACAGTTTTTTTATAAATCTTTCAAAAGAAATTGAGAATTCCTGAAGTTTAGCATCATAGATATGCACCTTGGTTTAAAAAAATAATTATTATAATAATCTTAATGATCTTTCTTTTCGTTGTGTAAAGTTTTAACATGTAAATAAATACTCTACTTCAAATTTCATAATTTTTACGATTACATTATGTAATTGTAGTAATGTTAATTAGCAGCATGCATGCATCCCTATTTTAATTTCATATCACTTATTTTACAAGTTCTAATTGTCATCATAAATTTTTACGCATAATGACTAATTAGATAACTACCGTTTAGTAATACTTCTACTTGATTTGTTTTCTTTCTTTTGTAATAAATCATCTCAGGTTTCTAATAATACAAAATGATTGCTTCCTCAAAAAATTACATCATGATTATCAACCTTATGTAATTAGCAATTTGCAATAT
Source organism: Cocos nucifera (assembly GCA_006176705.1). Lineage (NCBI taxonomy): Eukaryota > Viridiplantae > Streptophyta > Magnoliopsida > Arecales > Arecaceae > Cocos > Cocos nucifera. The sequence goes on from QRFJ01000649.1 coordinate 946,458, forward strand.
GAAGCCATGGCCAGGTGTTTGAACATAATGCTACTCACTTTGAATTTTCCTTAGAAAGAATATAGATGATTTTTTTCATAATAAAAGAGTCATACTCTAACAATTTATCAATATCCTTCCAGCTTGTGGAATCTGTTTATTTCAATCTCTTATTAAATGAAACAATGAAAAAAATCATTCATTCCCCCCCCCCCCAAAAAAAAAATGGTGTACCATAGACCGTGGGTTTTAAGCATTTGTGATGTCAGACTCCAATTGGTAAGCATTGTTGCCTTTGTGACCCTGGCACCTTGTGACCAGCTGTACGAGTAAGACAAAACATTTATGATACGAAATTAAGTTGGCTGGCCTCATCATCCTTCCGGAAAATGACCAATGCCAATTATTTTGATAGGCATGCACCAGCGTTCCTTTTTTTTTTTCCTGTATCTGGGCTTTAGTTTCCATCACACGACCAGGGAGATAGCAACATGGGAAGTTTTCAGTAGAGTTGAACTTTCAAAATGTCGTGATTTCAATTACGAGGAGGAAGTAGAAAAGAGCCATCCATCCAGATTGAGGTGGTTATTGAGCCTAGGAATGCAGATAGATTGTTCAAGCTAGCCTCAAATTCAAGTACGACTCAATTTAATTATTAATAAATTTAAATTAAATTTAAATAATAAAATATTAAACTCAAAAGAAATTTATTAATGTATATATTATTAAAATATAATATAATATTTTATTTTATTTTAATTAAATTTTGTAATTATGATAAAAGTTTAAATTTAAGTTGGAGTATATCTTGGTTGTTGTTCGAATTGATCTTAATTTTTTTTTTTTAATTAAATTATATTAGATTTTAAAATTTAATTAATTTTAAATTAAATTTTGAATGAAGTTTAAATTCAAACCCCTATCTGGACTGGGCATGGCTCAATTGCATCCGTAGTTTAGCCTTCCAACTGCCACGATAACTAGATGCCAGGGAGCAGACGATGGCGTAAATATGATGGCGGAGGGCAACATACCACATGTGTTCGTACTATGGTGACGCTGGTAACACCAATCGAGCACGTTGATCCACCTCAACCCAATTGACTAGTCATTCTGTTACCCACGTGGGAAATTCGTACCCATCGAAAAGGTACCCTTTATTCTCTTTAATGTGACGTGACATCAATAATTAGAAAAGACAAGAAAAAAAAATGAAAAAGGCCACCGGCCTGACAGCCGGTACAAATAATTTTCCATGTTTCAGGGGATGGGAATGGGACGTTCACACGAGACGGTGCGCTCTTGGACGCGGCCGTCACGGACCGGTCTCACGCTGATAAGGCTGCAGGAAAGTTGCGGGGATGCACCGCCAAAATGCTGTGATGGGCCCACCATTGACTGACATGGATGACTATAGGTGGACTCAACATCAAAAGAAAAAGTTAGATCACATGTACTGCTGAGTTGGATCAGATCCATTGACTCGGTGGTAGCTCGGTCCAACCACAGATCAGTACGTACATCAGAAAAGAAAGGGAGGAAAGTAAAGAAATACGGATATACGTGTTGGTTTGTGGTTAGATCGGTCCATCTCAACAATTTTTTGATAAAAAAAATTTTTGGAAATATTTTCAACTACATCGCGTCACCAACAAACACGTGATTGAAAGACACACCCAAATATAATTTTATATTTATAACTATAATTAATAATTTTATATTTTTTTCTGATAAAACATGATCGTTCTTATCTTCTTGTCTCTTGTGGGCGCATATGAACGAGGGCTTTCAAAAAATTTTTTAAAAAAATATAATATAATAAGAATAAACAAGCAAAGAGAGATTAGAATTTAATATTATTAGAGATTTATTTTGACCTAATTATTTTTATTTTATCTTGACCTGGACGGAGCAACCTATAGTTTTTATTGAGATTTTTGTCTTGTTTCTTCTGTTTTATCCTTATTACTTTTTCATGAAAAGAGTCGCCAAAGAGTCATCCGGCCCTCGCCAGGGATCAGAAATATTTACATCAGATATGGATCGGCATTGCAAAGACATGAAAATAGGAAGGAGGGCTAGAGACAAGAAATGAAAGAATCTCAGGACTAAGAAGCTAAATGTGAGAGGAGCGCCAGGGGAAGCCAGCTATGATAGAAATAGAACATATGAAGCATTGTATAAGATTTGAGAGTTGCACCCTATATGTCATGCTTTGAACTCACCATCTAAATTGATCATATAATATGGCCACATCAATTCTAGGATAAATCATAGAGATTATGCAGAGCCTGTAAAATGACTTTTCTGCTTGAACTCCACGCAGCTAATATTACACATCCTATAATTCTAAAAGAAAAAAAAAATTGACATTATGAGCTTTATAGCTCAATAAAATTACATCACACTTATATCAATATAATATAATAATATAACTCAAAATAATAGATAAATATTATCAAAAAAAATCATCAGCCACAAAATCTCGTGCAAAGCATCTAATATAACTCAATAGTTATATGAGCATACATCACAAATTATGTATTACCATAAATCTATCATAATCATCAGTAGAATTATATGACTTACAATTCATATTTCATTAATATAATCTAAATTAATAATTATTTTTTAGTTTAATTTGGACTAATCATGATCATGCTTTGGCTCATGATTGATAAACTATAAATCATGTTTCGACACATGATGGCAAATTATAATATTCATGCTTCAGCCTATGGTGGCAAACTAAGATATCCATGCTTTGATCCACTATAGCAAACTAAGATATTTACATTTAAAACCATAATGGTAAATCATGGTGTTATAATTTGGCCCATGACTAGTAATCCAAGATATCACAATTCAGCCTATGACCAATAATTCTTACCATGGCTAGTCCAAAATCCTCTTATACAATCAACAAACTATTCAATAATTTATATTATATTTTTTGTTTAATTTTAAAATATCAGATATCATATTTCTAACAATCAAATAAAAATCTTATATCTAACATAAAACCAAAAATCATCATATATGATACAAAATATATATACAGGTGATCATGTAAAGAGATCCTTATTTATACCAATTTCAGACTTAAACACAATAATCAATCAACCCCTCGATCTATAAACGCAAGGACAAGGTGTTCTGCTTGATATTTTCTTGCTGATAACTACTCCTCTATATAATCAAGATCAAATATAAAAGTCATAGGTGGTTAAGAACGGGGAATTATAGAAAAATACCTCAATGTTATTGGTCCAGGACCCCTCATAGGGTCAACTAGTTGATATGATTTTACCTAAATATTTGGACCCTCCATTGGTTTATAAGATATCTAAAGAGAGAGAAACAAAACATAAGAGAGAGAAAGAGGAGAGAGAGGTTGTTAAGAATATTTTTATCTATATTTCTCTTTTTTTTTTTTTTCGCTCTTCTTCTTAAAAAATAGGGAAAGGGAAACTCTATGCCAGTCACCTTTCATGATAGCGACCTATGTTGGCAATGGCTCGACGATGCTGACCCTCGATAGCCTAAGCACAACCATGTTCGACAATGGTGGTCAGCTCAGTAAAAGAACAAAAGAAAGAAGAATTAGGGGAGGAAAAGGTTTAGGTTCCCCACCTCCCACGATGATGAACTCTGGTGATAGTGGCCTCAAACAACTGTAACCGCAATAATGGCAACCACCCAATGGTAGAGGGTAGTGGCAATGGTCCACAACGATGGCAATCGATTCAGTGGAAAAAGAAAAGATTGGAGAAAAGGTAAAAATAGAAGAAAGTACATAATCTAATGATTGTCGGTGATAATTGGATCATCGACGATGATCAAAAGACCTAGATATAGGTATAGAAGAGAGAGGGGAGTTGATTAGCTTGCTCTGGTGAGGAAATCAACAGCAATTGATTGAGAGATATTAATAAAAAAATCAAACTTCATCAGATTTTCACTAGTGTTCATCGAGGATTGGAGGCGAGGTGCTTAGTAGAAAGGGAGGGCTTTTTATAGCCCGAAACTAGAGCTCCGGTGATCTCTAGATCGAACTTAGGGAAAGAAGGCGGACTCCATCAGGAGTCCTCTTCCGCCTCATGTGCCCAGCATGTGAGGTTCAGAATTTTTTTCTTTAAAACTCATATGAAAAAAATGGATGGTCCAAGTATGGGGTCCTAACTCTATATATTCTATTAAGGATGTAGTATGCTAAAAATAGGGCTTTCCTTCGTAAATTCGTGGGTGTACCTTTGATTTAATCATGTTCATCAAGGTCCGATTCTTTCAATTAGTGGCTTCATTTAAGCAGTAACCTCATATACAATGCTATGTTCTTTGTAGAAGTGGGCTTCAATCAGCTTTGGTTTTTCAATAGTCCTACAATTTATTTTTTGGTTCAACCATATAGCTTTAAATCTATCTAGGACTCCATCCTTAAATTTCAAGAAATAGTTATAACAATAATTAGAGAAGTCACTTATGAAGGTACAAAGCAATGATTTTCTTTCCAAGTATGAATATTAGTCGAACGGCGCTACAAATCCCTATCTATGAGTTCAAGTTAGAATTTCTATGAATAGTCTTAAAAGGTTTGCTGGTCAGTTTTGCTTGAGCATAGACCTCAAATATAGATTCGAGGTCTAGATTCAATTAATCTAGGTATTAGTTTAAGGCTTATCATATACTTAATTCAATGGAGTTATTGTATATTCAGGCCGGCTATACCATGCAAGAGAAGAAGAAAGGTGGAAAACAATAGAAGAATCTTTGTTAAGGAAGTTCATTGAATTTAAATGATTCCCCACTTATAATATATGCCAACAAAATCATTACTTCTAAAAATTACAATTTTATTGGACTCAAAAACAATCTTGTAACCTATTTAGACCAACAAGGTGTCAAACATTTAGCATGTGCTGCACATCTTGAAGGATTAGGCTTTTCTTGAAGTCATCTTTAGGTCTGCTTATCCTATTCCAAGCACTTTGTTGCTCAGTCCTCACCAAGTTTTGCACCTTCTTTGCTTGAATCCTAAAACATGAAGAACTAGGAGCAGTTAAAAGAAACATATATATTGTTAGCTCTAAGATCAAGCCACTAATCATTGGAGGCAATGATTGGGTAACTAAAGAGTTGAGGAGATAGACGAACAGGATGGTTGTGCTTCACTTTCAATCATGTTCACTTGAGGTTTTAATCCACTTTGGTCTTTCCCCAGTGGTCTAAACTTCTAATCTGTCCTCTTGCATCCATAACAGGTTTCCTTGTCCTTCTACTTCTGATGTGGGTTCAAAACTCAATTAGGAATAGATTGGTTGATGATTACAATTGAGCTTAGGTTTGAACATATGGTTAGGCTTGAAGAAAAGGTTTCGTCTCTTGAAGGCTTTTGCCCTAGTCTAAAGGAATTGGATAATTTTGGACTAGAGGATTTAGATTGAGATCCAATCAGGCTCACCTTAGGATTATAGTCATTTTGATATGATCTTTTGCTGTTTTTGTTCCTCCATCCTAAAAGTTTTGATAACTGTTATGGTGAGGTCACCTTGCTTATGGGTCGGCTTTCTTGCATAATTGGCTCATGAAAAAATGAGTCTATTAGGCTAGTTGCCTTATAGGTTTCAAGGAAAATGATCATATGGTGGTAATGGTAGTCAATTTCTTACAGGGTTTTATGACCAGAATTAGGTGAGGAAAATGTTTTATTGTGTTTTGATCAATATGGATAGCCACATAAGGGAATATATTAAAGATATGACTTCATACAATTAAATCACAAAGTTTTAGCTTGGATCTCTGCTTTAATATCCAGAATTATGCTAATTAGTTTCCCTTGGTAAAGATTGTACATAAAATATTTATAATCAATGTCAAGTAAGATTTTGTTCGAATTTCCAGAGCTTGTAGTTAACATGCACCCAAATGGGGCCTGGGGAGTGCTTTTATGTTTTTGTAGTTTCAAATACTACTCAAATTAAATAAGCAATAAACAAAATAACAAGTACTAACATGTTGAATGATTGTACTAATTAAAAAATATTGGTTTTAAAAATTAAGCCACAACAATAACTTCGCGCAGCGTTTATAATAAATTACTCACTATTGATTCGTAGCTCGTCTTTATTATAGAATCTTTGATATTGTTTTACTGGCATTTTAGAAAAAACCAGAAAATAGCACTTTGCCCAGCATTTGTGATAAATTATGGGCTATTAGTTTGTAGTTCATCTCTATATAATAGAATCTATGACATTATTTCATTGGCATCTTTGAAAAATACAGTGAAATGACACTTTTCTCCGTATTTAGGATGAAAATTGTCGGGTTTTAGTTTGCAACTCATCTCTATTTTTCCTCACAATAAGTTCAAATTACTCTATCAAGGCATGACTAGCTGGTACAAGATAAAAATACTAGCTAAGAGTATATATTAATACCAGGTTCAATGTCGATCCTAAATAGGGATGCATGAAATCAATTTGGCCAGGGATCTTGATCGTTGATCCAACTAAATCTTATTTCAAAAATATATTAAAAATAAAAATTTAAAATAGATATGTGTAATATAAAAGTACTAAAAATTTGTATATCAAATACCATGATTACTTTTTAATCATAAAATAAATAAAATTATCTATATTTTTAAGAAAAAAATATACAAATATAGGAACATGTTGAAGCTTTTGATTTTTTTAAATATTTAAAAAAATTATAAAAATATTATGAAGAATAAAATAAAGTTATTCATTTCATTTATTATCAAAGGGAAAAGAATTGATTTTTTTTATGAAAATAATTAATTATTAAAATATGAAATATTATAATGTATTTCAAATGAATATATTTTGTACTATGAATAAGATTTAATAAAGTTATAATAAATCTTAATTTTTAATAAAGCAGATTATTGTCATGGTGGTTGAGTAGTTCTTAGCCAACTAAAGAGTTATAGTTCAATTTGCCAGAACATACCACTAAATCTCTGCATTTCATAAATACGGGGACATAATCTCCTATATTGCATTGAATGACACTTGTTTGGCCATTTTAAAAAATGTGGGGCATTGTTTCAATTTTTTCCTGTATTTTAAACACAATGGACTTTATGATTTCCAGCAGTAACTGGTTATTGTTAACTAAAATTTTGGAACACTGCAAGAATAGATTGACTACTTTTATAGATGTTTACTAGGTCAAAATTGTGCTTATTATGATGTAGAATGTGGTTAAGAGAGCAATTTTCTGCTCATTAAATTTCTGGAACTGATAATAACAGTATAATATAGATGAATTAGGTGTTTATAATTGCAGACTGTGCTTATAGAAAGAAGACTATGTGCTTGCAGAAAATGTATGTGTTTACTTGTGACTGTTTATGTTTATTACAAATTACAGGTGCTTGCACTATAAACAACAATAGTTTTGAAATCTGGCAAGGTTTGTAAATTAATAATCTGATAGAAATGGATTCTAAAGATATCTAATTACTAGATTTATAGTAGAACATGCAGAACATATTCAAACACTGTGTAGAAAGAAGATTAAATTTCTAGATATGCAAATCAGAATCTAAGGCTCCATAAAACTAACATAATTTTTGGATAGTCATATAAATTCTTTTAAGCACAACAATGCCCTTAGACTATTGGAGGTAATTCAAAAATAAATCAAAAAAGGGAATTAAATATGACCAAATTGTGTATATAATTGGAAATGATTTGCTCAAATTGATTTATGGTTATGAATCGGATTATAGTAGAACTTGGAATGAAGGCATGATAGGCAGCGTCCTAAGGGCTCGTTTGGCTGGGTACGTCAAACTATGAGATAATCTAATGATTTATAGGAATCACTTATCTAAAAAAATGATTGCAAAAAAAAATAATTTCAATCATATTTGATTGGTAGAAAATATTCTCTATAAAATGATACTAAAAAAAGATTACTACATTTAGTTGGAGATAATCCTATATAAAAATATGATAAAATTTATAAATATATCCTTCAATATAAAATAATTTTTTAATTCTATGATAGCATTATCATCTTCAATTAGTTTTTATATAATGATTATAATTATATAGCACTTTGCATAATATCATTTCGATCTTAACTTTTTTGTAAAAACTCTCTATTGAATGAATTTGGACAAATATCATAATAAATTCTATAATTACATATACATCTTTATTGAAGATATTTTTGTCAAGTATGGATTATCATTACTTCGAAATTTACTAAACACCAATACTCTATGATATTTATTTTACCTTCACTTTGTGAAAAATAACTATGGGATCCACCAATTTTTTTATTATCTCTCTTTTTCAATTTTTATATCAAATATAATAATCTAATATGAAATTTACTTTTTTATACCAGAATATCCTTAAGCAAATGGATCCTAAAAGCATTATTATTCCTCTGGTATAGGGTAGATGGATCTGATTAATGCTATTATAGTACAACTGATTGCGGCTCAACCTGGCTCCTCCCTTGTGCAATACGAGCACATAAAAGGCTTGGCTCAATATACTCCTTCAATTGCCCGAAAATGATTCTTTTGAAATTGTATTGAAATATGGATAAAATATAACAACAATGGCAATGAAGATCGGAGAAAAGAATCAATGAAAGCTGTTGGGGATAAACCCACTCCTATCGAAGTTCAGTCTAATACTTACCCTAATGTAACGGATAATCACGAAAGAGCTTCAATCAGAAATTCTTCTTTCAGTAGTCAAACTCCTCTAGCGATCGAACCCTCTCGGACTACTTCAGCAGTCAAACTCCACCAACGGCCGAACCCTTTACGGACTCCTTCAACGATCGAACTCCTTCCGGACTCTTCCAGCGGTCGAATTCCTTCCGGACTTCTTCTTCAACTGAACTTCTCTCAGACTTCTCCTTAACCAAACTTTTCCATCAGTCGGACTCCTTCCGAACTTCTCCATCAGTCGAACTCCTTCCGGACTTCTCCTTCAGTCGGACTCCTTCTGGACTTCTCCATCAGTCAAACTCCATCCGGATTCCTCCAGTGGATTATTTTCAAATTTCAACTAACATTCCTCCCGAATGATCCTCTCTAGCCGTATTTTCTTTAGGAGTCTGAACTCCTCTGAAATTGATGTATGTCAAAACTTTTCACCAACCGACGCCTGCTTTCTCCAAACTTCGACTATTAAATCTCGACGAATGGGCACATCACGACAACGGACACCTCTTTCCATGACAAACTCCACGTGGCTCCGAGTGGCTTAGTACCGAACGGCTATGGCAGTCACTATCAGTCTGCTGTAGACGGCCCCCCTCTCCATAATAAATCCCATGTGGCTCCAAGCGGTCCACTACTGGACGGCTACGACTGTCACTATCAGTATGCTATAGGCGGTGTCCCTCTTCGTAACAAATCCCATGCGACCTCGGATGGCCAGCTACCGGACGGCTATGGCTGTCATTATCAGTCTGCTCCGAGCTCCGTGTATAAAAGAGATCCTCCAGATATATTTTTTCTAAGCTCTCTTTTTCTTCCCAAAATTCTGCTAAATTCTTTTCTGAGCACTCCATTTCTATTGGCCAGAAGAGTTGACTTGATTATCGGAGGGTTCTGCTGGAGCCATCACCATCGACTCCAGATGAGACTTTATTTTGCAAGTCATCGGCGGCGACCTCTTCTTCCTCAACTTTAGCTCGATCTGGCATCAACTAGATTCTACACCAACAGGATTGATGCTAGAGGAAGGGCCCTCTGTTCCTAAGATATTTTTATTCTTAAAGAAGTGTTCAGTCAACCCTGTGGATCTTCTTCTTCAAGGTTCATCTCCATCCTCTCCTTCAATCCCAAGCAATGCCTCCAAAAAAGGCGACTACCCGGAGATCTACCGCTTCTACCGTCAGATCTAAGCTAGATCCATCCGTTCTTGCTCCATCATCGGTGCTTCAATCTCCTCCTCCACCGATGGCCATGGTAGATCTAGAGCAGTTTAACCTACTGATGCAGCGGATTTAGGGCCTCACCGAAATGGTGCAGGCCATGCAGTAGATCCTGATGGCAGTTTTGTCAGAAAACCCACCATCGAAATGTCAGAAATCGATCCCAAGGAGGAGCACTTAGGCTAGCATACCCGTCGCCCCTGGAAAGAGAAAATAGAGAGCAAAGGATCCTTGTTTGGATCATAATTCTTCTCCGGAAGAGACCTTTCCTCTATAGTCGGAAGCCTTCCAAGATCTACGATCGAGATGATATCCTCGATCAAAAACTATGAAAGATAGACCGACGGATTGAGAAACTTTGCCACATCGTTCCGGCTCACCATGACGACGTCTGTACCGATCCTCCTTTCTCTCCCCAAATTATGCAAGAGCCCATTCCGTCAAACTTCAAGCTCCCCCAATTTGAAAGCTACGATGGAACCTCTGATCCGATCGATCACCTGGAGGCCTTCCAGACTATGATGCTGCTCCATGGCGCATCAGACGCCATTTTATGCCGAACTTTTTCATCTACCTTAAAAGGAGCAGCAAGAAACTGGTACTCAGTACTTAAGTCGGATACCATCTTTTCTTCGATCAAATGAGCCATCAGTTTGCGGCTCACTTCGTCAGCAGCCGACATCCACGTCGAGGTTCAGATTTTCTGATGAATATCAAGTAGAAGAAAGAAAAATCTATCCGAGCTTATGTCATCTGATTTAATGCTGCTGCATTAAATGTGCAGAACCTGGATCAGTCTATTGCAATGGTCGCACTTAAGGGCGGCCTTCAGAAGAATGATTTACTGTTCTCCCTGGAGAAGAAGTATCCTAGGAACTTTGTCGATCTGCTAGCTCGGGTTGAAGGATATGCCTAAGTGGAAGAAGCCTTCAAGTTGAAGGATGAGAAAGCCGTAGGAGAGCGGCGGATGGACGAGTCTAATAAATCCATTGCTGATGGAGGGCCGAATGAAGTTCAACCGCGCTCACGGACTCTCCCCGAGCGCAAGCGAGCCCGAACTCCTTCTTGAGCTCATCATCAAAGAAGCTCCGATAGAAGGACATGAAGAAGTTCACCCTCCAAAAGATTCCACAATTATGCCTTCCTTAATGCTCCTAAAACTCAAGTTTTGATAGAAATGAAGAATCAGCTACCAAGATTAGAAGAATTATGATCTCCCTCAAATAAGTGCAATCGAAGCAAATACTGTTTGTATCATCATGATCATGGCCACGATACTGAATAATGAATTTAGCTCCAAGACGAGATCGAGGAGCTCATCAGGAGAGACCGACTGGATCGATTTCTCAGATGCCGGCCTAAAGCAAGAGAAGATCAGCTAAGGATGCTGTCGTAGCCAGAACCACTAATGAGGGAGGAACAACAAGAAGATCGACCATCTCTCAATATCATCAACACTATTTCTGGGGGACTTAGTACTTTAGTGAGCCGCCATCTCTCAGCCTTGAAGTTAGGGGAGGCTTGCCCCAAATTGGAAAGGCCCATATGAAATAGAGAAGGTCGTCCGGTCCAAAACTTATTGCCTGAAGGAGTTCGGAGGAACAACGCTTCCACGACCATGAAATTCAGAAAATCTGAGAATGTACTGCCAGTAATTTTTCTTCAATAAAAGTCCTCCATTTCAATATTATTATTTCTTGGTGTAAAAACTATGCAATGACAGGAAAGAAGCAATTAAAATTGGCCATGTTAGGAACAGGAGGAGAACCTTGTCCTAATATGGGCAAGTCGAAGACCTCCGATTATTTAAGATAGGAGGAGAACCTCGTCCTAATGTAAGCAAACTCGAAGGTCTCATTCATTTTAGACGAGATGAGGGAAGAGGCCCTGACAACGGTCCTAATGTGCCCTTACAGCCCATTAGCAATAGGAGGAGAACCTCATCCTAACGTAAGCAAAGTTGAAGACCTCGTCGATATAAGATAAGATGGAGGGAGAGGCTGTACCGACGACCCTAATGCACCCCCATAAGTCATGTTAAGAATAGAAGAAAAGTCTCGTCTTAACATGAGTAAAAGTCGGAACCTCATAGACCAAAGATGTGGAAAAGAAAGAAGCTCGGTGGAGAATCCCTACACGTGCTTTCCCACAATAACCTGACTACGTCAAATGCAAAAAAAAAAAGATTGACTATCGTAATAGATGGTCCCACCTCCATGTCGTCTTCCTCCTTTCAAAAGTCGAGGTCAACCTTAGGGAACATTCGGGCTACCCTGCCTTCACACGCTTCTTGTCCAAACTCGATAGGAGTTAAGATTTCCTTCAATCTCAACAGATAAGATCTCCTTCAACCTCGACTGAAGATAAGATCTCCTCCGAGCTTCAACCTCAATAAAAGATAAGATCTCCTTCAACCTCGGCTAGAGATAAAATCTTTCTGAGCTTCAACTTCAATAGAAGATAAGATCTCCTTCAACCTCAACAGGAGATAAGATCTTCTTCAACCTCGGCTAGAGATAAGATCTCCTCGAGCTTCAACTTCAATAGGAGATAAGATCTTCTTCAACCTCAACAGGAGATAAGATCTCCTTCAACCTCGGCTGGAGATAAGATCTCCTCCGAGCTTCAACCCAACACAGAAGATAAGATCTCCTTCAACCTCGATTGGAGATAAGATCTCTCCTGAGCTTCAACCTCAATAAGAGATAAGATCTCCTTCAACCTTAACTGAAGATAAGATCTCTTCCGAGCTTCAACCTCAATAGGAGATAAGATCTCCTTCAACCTTAGTTGGAGATAAGATCTTCCTCGATCTTCGACCTCAACAGGAGATAAGATCTTCTTCAACCTCAGTCGGAGATAAGATCTCTTCTAAGCTTTGACTTCAATAAAAGATAAGGTCTCCCCCGAGCTTCAACCTCAATGGGTGTAAAGTCCGAAAAAGAACTTCGACAGTCATCTTTTTTATACTCCCTTCCTTCAAACTCAAGAGTGGAGGGACTAGTGTTGGGGATAAATCCACTCCCACCGAAGTCCAGTCTGATGCTTAGCCTAATATAACTAGTAATTATGGAAGAGCTTCGATCGAAAATTTTTTCTTCAGTAGCCAAACTCCTCCAATGGTCGAACCCCTTCTGGACTCCTTCAGCAGCCAAACTCCTTCAGCGGTTGAATTCTTCTCGGACTCCTCCAGCGGTTGAACCCCTCCCGAACTCCTCCAGTGGCCGAACTTCTTTCGGACTTCTCCTTCAATTGAACTTCTCCCAGACTTCTTATTCAGCCAAACTTCTCCATCAGTCGGACTCCTTCCGAACTTCTCCATTAGTCGGATTTCTTTCAAATTTCTCCATCAGTCGAACTTCATCCGGATTCCTCCAGCGGATTACTTTCAGATTTTAACTAGCATTTCTTTCAGATGATCCCCTCTAGTTGTGTTCCCTTTAGGAGTTTGAACTCCTTTGGAATTGATGTATGTCAAAGCTCTTCACCAATCGATGTCTGCTTTCTCTAAACTTTAACTATTAAATCTCGACGAACGGACACATCACGACAATGGACACCTCTCTCCGTGACAAACTCTACGTTACCCCGAGCGGTTCAGTACCGAACGACTACGGCTGTCACTATCAGTCTACTACAGACGGCGTTCCTCTTCATAACAAACCCCACGCGGCCCTCAGTGGCCTGCTAGCGGATGGCTATGGCTGTCATTATCAGTCTGCTATAGGCGACGTCCCTCTCCATAACAAATCCTATGCGGCCCCAAGCGGCCAGCTACTAGACGGCTACAGCTATCATTATCAGTCTGCTTCGGACTCCGTCTATAAAGGGTCCCTCCAGATATGTTTTCTCTAACCTCTTTTCTTCTTTCCAAAACTCTGCTGAGTTCTTTTCTGAGCACTCCATTTCTGTTAGCCAGAAGAGTTGACTTGATTGTCAGAGGATCCTGTCGGAGCCACCACCCCCAACTTCGAACGAAACTTTATTTTGCAGGTCACCGATGATAACCTCTTCTTTCTCAACTCCAGCTTGATCCGACGTCAACCAGATTCTGCACCAACAAAAGCTATCATAAAGAAAAGGCTTTGAGTGTGTTTTGATCTATATAGAATGTTTGGACCATGGCCTTTATATACAAGCCAATATAGTGTAAGCTCTAATGGCTGGTCCCCTCCCCTATAAATACTATAATAAGCACTTGGAAGATTACTGATCAATATAGGCTAATAAAATCACCTTAGCAACTAGCCTGACCATAAACGCCTGTCAAAGGCTAGTCCATTAACTCCCTAAGCTTGATTTAAATCTTGAAATAAATGTGATAAAAATTTGAAACCATTAAAAGGAAAAAAAAAAAAGAAAAAAAAGCTTCACATGTGCCTGGCATGCATGGGTGTGGTAAATGGCCAAATGACCAACATGTCCAACTAGAGTCTCTACTTTAGGAGCGTTAAATACAACTTAACTTGCATTAACTCCTCCAATGTGAAACTAAACTTTAATGAATTAGTTGAAAATTGAACTTTAATGGATGAACATTTCCAGCCAATAAATTGGAAAATTTAAAATAAATAAATATCATCTAAAATTTAAATGTTCCAGCTTTCTTCTGCAGGTCTTTGCTATGCGAAAAGACAAATCCTTTGTTTTAACATCTCAATCTTTACAGACATTCTTAGATGAAGTATCCATTTTACTGTCTCATTTTATTTTCCTTCTTGTGAAGCTCCAAGCTTTGCCTATCTTCACTTGTAATGACCATATGCCAATTGAGAGGAAATCTTATTAACGGAAAGCAATTGTGACATGGTACAATGGATGCTTGTGGAGTGAGCTCCGGCCGGTGCCAGGAAACTGTAGGGCCTTATTCATTACAGACTTGGCTCTTTTCTGTCTGATCTCTAAAGCTTAATCATTCAATAAGAGGAAATAGTTTTCCTGATGGTGATTATCATGATTTATTATATCACAACAATTGTAATTAACTAATAATGATAATTTCATAAATAAATATATCACTTAGGGGACTCAACAATAAGAGACAATCTATAAACAAGGGCACAATTTTATACATATTATTTGAATGGTAAAACTTCTTTAATAAGCTTTGATGAGCTTGCTCTTTCCTATGTAAAAGGCAAGCGACTTGCTAGATTTAGGCAATTTAGTTCTAATAAACTAAAGGATAAATCCATTAATATAAGTTTTCAGAGTATAAAGTGTTGAGAAAAATATCTCGAGATTTGATCCATAATAAGTCCAGAATGAGATCCAGGATGACAAATGAAATCCAATGAGCCCAAGAATAGCCTAAATGGAGTCCAGATGGATGAGATACCCACAAAGAAATGCCAGAAGTAGGTGGCACGATCTATGGGCCGACATAGGCTGGTAGGTTGCTAGGGCCCAACATGCGGCACAGCCTAGCATGGGTGCACATGCGCCCGGCACGGGCTCGCTGCAAGCCCACTTCCATGTGGTCCACACGCACAACATGGATCAGGGAGCGTTTCCCTACTGGTTTCCTACAGTCTAGTGGACCAATCGGATGGTTTTCCACCCATTTCGCATGGCTCACAGCTTTGTTTGTAGACCGCATCATGATCCGATAGCTCAAAAGTGAGCTGGTCATGATCAGACGGTTCGGGCATGATCAGTGCTTGATTTAGACTAATTTGCATGATCGGACGGCTCTGGTTCAAGCCGATCATGATCGGATGGTCCAGAATAATTCTTGGGTGTGTTTGGGACTGGATTTTCTACTAAAATATTTTTGATGATTCTAGAGTCTATATAACTTTGATTGATGAGATATTTATTGCATCAGAGAGCTGGTGACATTCTGGAGATGCTAAGAGGATTCTTGAGAGATTTTAGAGAGTTTTTATGAGAGTTTTGAGGCTTATTCTTGAGAAACTCTTGTACAAGCATTGAGTGGTAAGTTTTTCTTGTATTTATTTAATTTTTTCTCTCTCATAGTAAAGTTTGTGTGCCCCATAGAAGTAAGCTTGAGGCCAATCCACGTATTTCTATTATGCTTGTTTTGTTGGTCTTTCTTCTTTCTTTTCTTGTATGGTATCAACATTTTCTTTCCATCGTTGTTGTGATCTTAGACAGGTGATCCATGTTCCACAATTGAAGGATCTACCCCAATAAGTGGTATTAGAGCTTGGGGATACCATAATTGAGAAAATGCCTTGAATTCAACCCACATAGAGCCTACAGCGAGAAGAAATCCATGGAGGCCCAATTTGATGAGTATGGAAATGGAGCCTAGTGGGGCCTACAACAGGTGCGGCCCAAGCCAACGTGCTCGTAGGCATGCGGCCCAATGCGGTGTGCACCATACATGGCCCAACGCGCTATCAGGCCTAGTGCGTGCGAGTGCACACATGGCGATTAAGCACTGTCCACCATGGACCGCGTGACGTGGTGCCGTCCATGCGGCCACCATGGATCGGCCTAGTTCATGGGTTGAAAAACACAGCGTTTGGAAGTTTTTTGTTGCTGTTGCAACGTGGCACATGCGGGTAGGTGCCGATTCACGCTAGCGGAGGTTCACGCATGGCCTACAGGTGTGAAATGTAGAGATTTTTGCATGATCAGATGGATTGAGGCATTTGCGGTTGGGATTTGATGGCTACGGAGAAAATAGAGTTATATTCGATGACTGCTCCTCGTCTTGGGCTAGGATTAGACTCGATTTCGGGCCTATAAAATGGCCTATGTGGATAGAACCGAGAGCAGGTCATAGAAAGCCAAGAATAGAGGGTCTTGGTGAGTAGTAGGCAGCTGATAGAGTCTTGAAACATGATGAGGACATTAGTGGTTGATGAAAAACTTTGTAGGGTTTCATGAGTAATTTTCGAAATGTTTTTGAAAAATGTCAAGTAGGAGACTTAGATTATATTAACCTATTTATGCATATGATTAGATTATTAAACACCTACAATCTAGGATCTATGATATGATATAATGCATGTGTAAATTTAAAAATTAAAAGATAAATAGGTATTGATTATATCAATACCAGGCTATATTGAATCTAGCAAGTAATAGAGATCAGATCTGTATACTTGAGTGTGGGTCGATAATATTACTATTGATTTTCATGGATGAGATTATTGCTAAGAGCTGCACAGAATGTCCAGCCTCTATAATTTGTCTGTATGAAGCTCCTATGCTAATTGGAGGTTTGATAATTGAAGATCTGCGTGGGGTGCTAGCTTTTTACAGATTTTTCCTTACGGTTGATCTGAATTCTTTTTTTCGGATCTCTTGGAACCTCCAAGAGATGAAGAACTAGAAGAGGATAAATCAGAAGAGAGACCCTTCTTTTTATCTCTCAAAATATGTGGAAGAGGGAGGATCAAAAACCCTAGAGAATAATCTCTTCTTCTTTTCTTTATTTTCTCTCAATAGGACATGTACTGATGATGTCCTAATGAAACCCCATGCCCCCTAGTGATTTACACCCCAATAACCTATGCCCAACTCTCTTATTCCATGGTGAAAAGATCTTGAAAATCTCACATCAAGAGTCCTCTTAAATAGAGAGTTCAAGAGGAATCCTAGTCTAGGTCAAATACTTAGAAAGGAAAGGACAAAAGGAGCAATTATATGGGGTATCCAACTCTTGGACGTCTCTCTATTTTTTTAGGCATGGGATACCAAAAAGCATGCACAAATTTCTTTCTTTTCTATGCCAAAAAATTAGATCAAATCTGATTTACTTAAGCGCCATGAAGGGATAGTGTTTGGGAATATTGAAACTCTATAAAATAGAGTCCTAGGTCAAAATAACTTACCTTGTTTGACCTAGTCAATACTTATTTCCAAACCAAGAGGGAGGGGCATGTGTGGGGCTTTCTTAGGCATGAGGAATCTCATGCAAACTCAAAAAAAAATGGGTAGCATGGGTGTAGGAACTTGGCGCAAGGGAAGAAGGAGAGTCTCAGTCCAACTGGGCTTTTTTGTTCTCTTTGACCAAACCAAAATAAATCTATTAGAATTAGGATTGGTGCAACCTAATTAAGGATGATTCTAGTCTAACTAGGAGTCCATTTAAATCTAATTAAATCTTATTTAAATCTTATTTAAATCTGATTTAAATCCTAAGTCAATTAAGAATTAGGTGCACATAAATCGTAATCGAATAGAAAAATGATCTTTCTTGTAATTGGATTATCTCATAAACCAATTAAACTTGACCTAGTCAAGTCCAAACCAAACCAAATTGAATCTAATTCAATTAAAATTAATCTCAGCCCCGATGCTCCATCAAATTAAGCCAATTAGCAATCTAATTACTAATTAATCCTCCTACAATACTTGTACTAGATCAATCATCAATCGTATTGATGATTTATTCTTAAAATAATTCATAATCATTGATCAACTATATAATCAGGTAGAAATCTCTAATATGTGTGATCCTATAGGTTTAAACCTAAGCTGGTAGTGCAGGAATAAATTTTTGTACTAATCAAAGTGACCATCTAGCAATGATGCCCGACGTCCGAATAGATTGAATATATGTAAAATAATATTTAAGAATCTATTTGAATATAGTTACCATATAATTCATCCCTTTGATTTCTATATTTAGGATGACTCGGAGTTAAACTATCAACCATAAAAAAATACATCCATAATGTGTCTCAATATAATCAATCATGTGACTCCTCATAAAAGCTATCCTAGTCAAGTTTTTGCTAACTTGAAATATAATACAACACATCTCTTGAAATTAGAAGAGGTCCATCCCATCTTGACTCACATACCGACTTCATAGGTACTTGACTATGCCTAAAAATCTTTCATCACTGAATTAAAAATTTAGGTGATCTAGCACCAAAGCATAGCGAGTTGCTTGCTAGTCATCATGGTGATCTCAGGTCGAAGAAAAACTTGTACCTATATTCCTTCGAAGTAAGTCTTGACAGTAGAATGCTCTGGAGTTGATCATGTTCAGTGTAGATGTATCCTTACATCGAATCTTATTACTCCAAGAATTGATTTTGATGACTACAAAATATTTGGAGAGAGTACTAATAATTTTTTATTTAAAAAAAAATAATTATGTATTTTAATTTTCATAAGAATTTTTAAGTTTATCAAAGAAGGTTGAAGAAGGACAAAATTATAATTTCATTAAGTTGGAGATCAAGAAAATATTTTTCGTAAGCCTCAAGAGTATTAAAAAGAATTCAGATCTTTTGGAAGCAATTTCATATTTTTTAAAAAATTAAAATTTAAAAAAAAATTAATTTAAACAAAAGGATCGATCCCTAGGTCGACCTATATTGAAACGGGCTGATTGGCATGCCTATTTCTGACCAGCATGTTAAAAAGGGATGACCCTAGGATCCACCCCTATGCCATGCTGTTCTACAAATCAAAATACAAAAACTAGATTTTTTTATTTCTGCCATAGACCGTGCTAGGGGATGACCCATGGGTCGACCCCTATGAAGAAAAATTTTATAATGACTAGTTTTTTAGTCTATTTTAGGCATATTTAATGCTTATTAATTGCTCTCCAACAGCTACAAATGGGCACTATTCACTCTCCAGCATTCATTGAAGATATAAAAGCATTTAAATGGAGAAAAAACTAAAGAAAAATTAAGAAAATATTCAATCTTAGAGAAAAACTCCCTTCCAAGCAAAGAAGCATTGATTTCAAGCTCAACTATCTCTTGAAAGCTCATTTAAGCCTTTATTCATTCTATAAAAAATATTAAAAGCTTTTTTTATTTTGTGTAAAATATTTTTAAAGTTCTATTATGCTCATTAAAGGGGCTAAACATGTTTTTCATTATCATTATACTTGTAATCTATTTTTATTATTTTGTTTTAAGTTTTGGAGATTTCAAAACTTAGAAAGATTGATCCGAATCTTAAATTGGAGTATATTGGATTTTCTTATACCTAAAAAATAAATATTCTAGCTTGGGATAGCTAGGGTTGGAGGTTACTGACATTGTATTTGTTTTGAATATGTTTAGTAGATTAAATTTCCAAGTAGGAGCTTGGAGAGTGGATGTAGGTGCAAGATTGGCGTCGAACCACTATAAACCTTGCTTGTTTGTGGTATGTTGATTTACTCTCAATCATCATTACTTTATTCTCTTGCATACTTGCTTCTTCTTTGCTCACAACAGCCACTGCATATTGCATCTTTATCTTTACACAATCTTTGTGGTTCATACTTCACTTTAAAATGTTAAAAACCAAATTCACTCCCCTTTTAACCTTCATGTTGCTTTCTATGGTTGGATCCAAGCCAAATGCAACACAAACTCTAAGGGATTTGAGAAATACCCTGATAGGATCTTGCTGAATTTTTAGTACCTGAAGATCTTCAACTTTCCGACGTCTTTTTCTCCTTCCACACAACTCGGGCTCGGATACCACTTGTTATGATTTGTTTCTTAGACCTATGGAGATCCTTGTATCTTCTACCAATCCCTAAGAAGCAAGTTAGAGATGATAGCAAGCAAGGATGAAGATTAGATGATTGATAGTTTGGACGGCAGCCAAAGAGAAAGAGAGAAGAGAAAAGAAAACTAGATTTTTCAAGAAGAAAAGGGATTTTTATTCCTTTTGTCAAAAAAACCTACATATACAAAGTATATATAGATACCCTGAGCCAACAAGACTCAATCCTAAAAAATTTTTCTAGGCTAACCCATACATGAAAGCACTCATCCAAGCTCATATACACCCATATCTTGCATGCTTTCATTTCTTCTATTAAAATACTAGCCCAAAACATGAATTATCCATCTTAAGATCTCTCAAACTGGGACTTAAGATCCTTTAGATTAAATCCAATCTAAGACCAAATAGAAAATTCCGTGCTCATCTGCCGTCTGTCCAAGTTAGCTCGACGAAGACTTGAGCCAGCTCGACTGTCTGTCAAGCCATAGAATCCAGAACCTATTTTCTGTTTATCGAAGAGAGCAAGCTTGATTTTATCCAAAGCTGGCTCGATCTCAACTTGAGCTGGCTCGACTTGTATCCAAGCCAACTCGATAGTGTGCCAGTCCCTTATCTTGGTTGATACAACTCCGACCGATCCTAGCTTTCAGGAGTCACCACCTTAACTCCTTCACGGTCTTTCAAGACTTAGGAGCACCATCTTTACTCTCCTATTTTCTCGGATCATTGTTGCTATTTCTACGATCATCAAGTAGCAAGAATAGATCCCAACATAAGTTATCTTGGTTAATTGTAGACAATGAAGTATGGGCAATGAGAATGACTTTTTATAAAGTCTTTCTTTTAAGTAGACATACTTAGGGACTTGATGCTTCATCCTCCAAGCTTCAATATTGTTGGTCAGTAAGACAACATCAAGGAGATAGCTAATCAAAGGATCCATCTAGCTTGGTTCATGGCCAATATGCAGGATGGCTGGTTCTTCCTCGATACTTGGATTTTGTAGATGTTTGATAAAGACTCTTCTATTAAGATCAGGGTATCCCGAGATGGTAAGGTAAGACAATGCATCTGCTCAGGCATTCTCTGATCTTGGTATCTGTTGCATCTCCAAATTTTGAAAAGCCATTAAGATCTCCTTAAGCTTTTGTAGATACTAAGCCATCTTCAGTCCTCGAGCCTCATATTCTCCTTGAATTTGTCCGATGATGAGTTGTGAGTTGGTAAAGATCCTTAGGTCTTTTATCCCGAGCTCTTCGGCAATGTCTAAGCCTGCAATCAATGCCTCTTACTCAACCTCATTGTTGGAGGCACCAAAGTCAAACCAAAGTGCATATCCTATCATAGCCTCTTCTAGGCTTGAACTCCACATCCTTGAGAATTTGAGGCTTTGTCTACATGAAGGATTTGTTGAAAATCAAGCAGGATTAAAGCATGCATTTTAAAAATATTTTTGAATTAAATAGTAGCAAAAATTAAATTAATCTAAAATTAATTTACTACATTGATTGATGTAATCAATAAAATCCTACTCAGGATCTAGACATGTTAATATGTAATTAAAAATTTAAATACGATCGATCAGCAAATTGTATTTGCTGATTAATATGAGTTCAGAACTCGATACCTGTACGTAGATAGCTGATCTCCATGATCTAAATCCATCGAAAGAAGCTCTAGCATTGCACTACAGCCACACACTTATCCGGCCTCTATGGTTGGTCCACATAGAGCTCCTGATCTCGATCAGCTCCACCAGAGTGCTAGCTCCTTGTCGGATACTTCGATGACTGATCTTCATCAGTCTGATTGATGACCTTTCTCCTGATCTCCTAGATGCTTTGGAAGGCCAGAAGATAAAATACGGAGGATGATGAGGTGGTGGAGAAAACCTGGTGGCGATCCAATGCTCACAACACTCAATCTCTCCACCCGAATCCTAAGTCCTAACTCTAGGATTTTGAATACTCAAAAAATTTTGACGCCCGAAAATCCTCTCACGCCCACTCTCGGATGAATTTTTTCATGAAATAAATTTTTACAAAAAGATGAACTCTCCCTCTATCATACACCCAATCTCAAAATATTTTTAGATGGATGACAAAATAGAAAAAAATAGCAGAAGCAGCATGTGAGGAATATTGGCGCAGGAAAGACACTGCCTCTCTCCCTGGATTTTTCTACGCCCAGACTTGTGCCCCTCTCTAGTTTTTCTCTCTCCAGGAAACTCTCCGCACTTTCTCTTCAGGTCTTGCATGCCCCAAAGAAAATAGATTTAAAATGAACGACTAAGTGTAGGAAATGCGTGGAGAAAGGATAAGGTTGGGAGGTTGAACTTGTTTCAACCTCCCACTCAAATTCAAATTCAAATTCAAATGGGGTTTTATCCTTTTTCAATGGCTCATCCAAGAGGGTGACGAGCAGAAGGACTCTCCTTCTACTTGCCCTCAATTAGAAATTGCCCAAAGAAATGTGCGACAAAAAGAAGAGTGTGTAAAGAAGTGGATAAGGATGAGAAGGTTAGGTTGTTTCAACCAAACAACCATCAATTGAATTCGAAATTCAATTATGCTTGAACCGATCCAACACTTAGACCAGGTCAAAGGAAGAAAAGAAGGGAGGTGCACATTTCTTCTGGATGTGAGAAACTCTCATGCAAATGCAGATGGGGCATGGGTCAAAGGTCAAGGTGGCATAGGGAGAACTAGCATTTGAGATTCAAACTCATTAGACTTTTCCAAATTGGTTTCAACCAAACCAAATATTCTAGACCCAATTAAACTAGATCAAACCTAATCAAATTAGGCTTAACCCAATCTAATAAAATACTAATCAAATTAAAAATTAATTATATCTAGGTCCTGATCAAATCAGGATCGAATCTCTCTTAGCGATTGAGTCAACTCATGATCTAATTGGGGCAAACCTAATTGAATCCAATTTGATTAGACTTGATCGAATCCTCATCACTCAATCAAATTAAGCTAATCAGTAATCAAATTACTAATTAATTATCTAATAAATATAGAGTTCCAATCGGGTGGGTGTTTGGATAATAGAGTCCCATTTATATAAAATTCTTGAAGAGTCCCAAATCAGTGGGACTCTTGAACTTGGTGTCCCAAATAAATGAAACTCGTGATCATAGAGTTTCAGACCAATGGAACTCTTGATCAAAGAGTTTCAGATAAGTAGGACTCAGAGTCCTAGTCTAGTGAAACCCATAAAGGTAGAGTCTCAGTCTAGTGGAACTCATAGTCACGGAGTTTCAGTCTAGTGGGACTCTTGACCATAGAGTTTCAGACCATTGGAACTCTTGATCAGCCATCAGATTAGATAGAAACTCCTATTGTGTGTGATCCTATAGGTTTGAATTCTAAGTTGGTAGCACAGAAACTAATTTTTTGTACCAATCGATAGGACCACTAGCAATGGTACCCGACATCCGGATAGGTTGAATAGTCGCAATGCAACATCGATGAACCTATGACATATGGTTATTGTATAATTCATCTCCTTGACCTCAATGCTCAAAAGATGATCTAGAATTTAACTATCAACCTTGAAAAATCATCTACAATGTATTTCAAAATTCAGTATTCATAGAATGAACCACCCCGACCAAGGTTTTGCTAAATTGAAATACAGTAATGCACTTGCTCTAACACATGGAGGGGTTAATCCCATCTTGACCATACACTGATTTTACAAATACTTGACTGCACCCAGTAGCCTTCTATCACTAAATTAGAAATTCAGATAGTCCGGTACCTAAGTACAGTGAGTTGCTTATAAGTCACTATGATAAGCTCAGGTTTAAGGGACACTTATATCCATATCCTTCGCGAGCAACTCTTGACAACAGAGAGCTCTACAGTTAGATCACGTTCAGTGAAATATACCCCTATATTTCACCTGCATGTCATACCAGTATAACATACTCCTTGATTAAGAGAACAACCAACACATATGGTACACAGCGATCTACACTTGATACGTTGTCGTCCTAACTAACAACGTATCATTTGGTTGTGAACAAATTTAAGAACTAAAAGATAAATCCTCCTTTGTCGAGGCTAAATAGTCCTAAGGATTTCATCACAGAAGAGTTCATTTCATGAAGATGCACCAAAGTAATGAATTACCAGAATAAAAATTTTTATTCATTTATAATTCAAGTACATTTTATAAATCAGCTCAACCATCTATAACCTAAATGATTGACTTTATGATGCAATTTCCAACAACTTCCACTTAGACTAAAGCTACTCAGAATAGTATCGAATACCCATCTTCTATTTATGATTGTCAAACTCTTTGATTTCGAGAGCTTTAGTAAATGGATCGACCATATTCTCCTTTTCGTTGATCTTCTGAAGCTCGACATCACCTCGTTCCATGATCTCTCATATAAGATGGCAGCGACATAGAATATGCTTGGTACACTGATGTGCCTTCGGCTCCTTCACTTGAGCTATGGCTCCAGTACTGTTATGGTATAGTAGAACCAGACCATCCAAGAAGGGTGCCACTTCCAACTCATCGATGAACTTCTGCAGTCACACAGCTTCTTTTGCAACATCGGATGCCATGACATACTTCATCTCGCATATAGAATTAGCCACAGTGTGCTGCTTGGAACTCTTCCAACAGACCACTCCATCGTTCAGGGTAAACACATAATCTAACATATTCTTGCTGTCATCATGATCTGATTGAAAATTGAAATTAGTATATCCCACAAGTTTCAAATCAGCATCTCTATAGATGAGCCACCAGTCCTTAGTATTTCTTAAATATTTTAGGATTATCTTTACAACCTTCTAGTGATTCTCACTTGGATCAGACTGGTATCTACTCACTACTCCTAGTGAGTATGCTACATTTAGTCTCGTACACGTCATGACATACATAATAGAATCCACTATCAAAGGATATGGTATTCTACTCATATGCTCTCTCTCTTGAAGAGTTATCGAAAAATCTCTCTTCGAGAGAGTAATTCCATGGCCTATTGGGAGATAGCCATTCTTGAAATTTTTAATGTTGAATCTCTTCAGCACGGTATCAATGTACATGGACTAGGATAATCTAAGCAACCTTTAAGATCTACTCCATAGATCTTCATTCCTAGGATGTAGGAAGCTTCTTCCAAGTCCTTCATGGAGAATTATGATGACAACCAAACCTTTATTTCTTATAGTGTAGGAATGTCATTCCTGATTAAGAGAATGTTATCCACATACAGTACAAGAAATACTATTACAGAACCATTAGCCAAGATTCCTCTCTGTTCTTAATGAAGCTATACATTCTGATTACTTTATCAAAATACATGTTCCAACTCTGTAATGCCTGCTTCAATTCATAGATGGATTTCTAAAGCTTGCACACCTTGGACTTGTCTATAAATGTGAATTTCTCAGGCTGTATCATATACACCTCTTCATCCAACTCTCTATTTGGAAAAGCTATCTTCATATCCATTTACCAGATCTCATAGTTTAGGTATGTCGCTATCGCAAGTATGATCCAAATGGACTTGAACATTGCCATCAGAAAAAATATCTCATCATAGTCAATACCATAATGCCGACGATATCTCTTGAGAACTAGATGGACTTTATAGATCTCTATCTTCCTATCTGCACTCCTTTTTCTTTTGAAATCCACTTACACCCAATGGATTTTATCCCTTTAGGTAGATCAACCAGTGTCTATATATTGTTGACTTTTGTGGACTTCATTTCGAATTTCATGGCTTTTAGCCACTTATCAAAGTCACATCTTTGCATGGCATCCATGTAGGTGATCGGATCCTCGTTCTCATCGAGTTCGATAGGATCATTATTCTGAATCAAGAAACCATAGTATCTGTCTGGCTGACTGGTACTCTACCATATCTTCTTGGTGCCTCCTCAATGGGCTTTGGGTTTGATCTTATCAAATCCAATTTTGTAGGTTCACTAGAATGTGTTGGCTCTTTCACCTGTCAAACTTCACTAAGTTCAACATTAGAGGTAGTAGTTCTTTTCATAAGAAACTTCATTTCCAAAAAGACTATTCTATTGCTGACGAATATCTTTTGTTCTTTAACAAGGTAGAAGTAATAACCTCTAATTTTCTTGGAGTACCCTATGAATAAGTACTTATGGAACCTAGATTCAAGCTTTTCTGGCTGCAAACATTTAACATAAGTCGGACATTCCCAAATCCTAAGGTGATAGAGTGTCGGCCTATGCCTAGTCCATATCTCATATGGAGTCTTTACAATAGACTTGCTCGAAATATTGTTCAAAACAAAATAAGCAGTCTCAAGTGCATACCCCCAGAATGAATTTGACAGACTCGCAAACCCCATCATGGACCGAACTATGTCCAACAAGGTTCGATTTCTTCTCTCAGACATACCATTATGCTGTGGTATTTCAGAAGGAATCCATTATGAGAGAATTTTATTTTCTTCTAGATATATCAAAAATTAATTGAAAAAATATTTACCTCCTTGATCTGATTGAAGAGTTTTAATATTCTTTCCAAGTTATTTTTCTACCTCATTTTGATATCATTTGAATATTTCAAACGAATCAGATTTACTCTTCATAAGATAGACGTATCTATACCTCGATAGATTGTCAGTAAATATAATAAAATAATAATATCCACCTCTAGCACATGTGTTCATAGGTCCACATACATTAGTATGTACTAGACTTAAAAGCTCAGTGGTCCGTTCATCTTTTTCAGTAAAAGATGATTTGGTTATCTTACTAAGAAGGTAGGACTCATAGGTATTCAATGATTCATAATCATCGATGTCAAGGATATGCTCCTTGACCAACCTATTAATCCTATTTTTTTATATATCACCAAAGATAGGCATTGGTGATATTATCTAGTTTCGGATATTTATTTGATGTGTACATTATATTAATAGGCTATGATAAAATATAAATGTCATTTCTTTATTATCCTTGCATTACTGTAACATCATTCATAATGATATTACAATAATTTTTTTTATTAACAAACAATAACTATCTTGGGCCAAAAGCCCAATAGATATTATGTTTATCATAAAAGATGGACAATAGTGACAGTCACTTAAAATGACATTATTATTTTTGAAAATAAGCTCAAGAGTTTCCAATGTTAGGACTAGAACTTTACTTTCATTCTCAACATTAAAGAATCTATCATCATTCTCAAACTTTTTATCAATTTGAAGTCCATACAATAAATTGCATATTTGAATTAGACTTTCGATATCTAATACCCAAGTAGATATATCACAAATGAAGAAATTGCAAGGTGTTATTATATAACAGCCTTGACCAGCAACCATTTACTGATTTCTCATATTCAGCCTATTTAAGTTAAGAGGATCATTTCTCTTCAAGTCTGCCTGATTAGGGTTAACATTAGACTCCTCAAAATCAGGTCCTAAATACTTGTCACTATCCAACAGTAAACGGAGCGGACCAACACTAGCCATTCTATTTATCTGAAAGAAAAAACATGAAATTTTATTAGTACTTGAATTAATTAATTCTAAAGACTTAGATTTTAGTCTAAAGGTCCATCCACTAGTTTTATGAATTGGTAGCTTCTATCTTCAATTTGAGAAATTATACTAATTTCTTAGTGGATATTGGAATCCATATAGACTACAGATGGGCCCGAGGAAAGCTCTGGCCAATCTGTGTGCATCTATAGATAGGTTCACAATCAATTATTTTTTTAAATAATTTTTAATAATTAGATTTTGCCCTAGAAGCTAATTCAGTAGGTTATAGCCTCCACTGAAAAGGTTTGGTTAGGTCCAACCATTAACATGATTGAGTTCGATGCATCAAATTAATGATGACCAAGCCCAAGGAAAGCTCTGATCAATCTGATTACCATTAAGAGAGTGCGACCTAATCATCATATGATGGACAGTAATTCCAACATCCAAATGAACATCAGGTGTAAGGCATCTTCGATGTCCATCCAAAAGATTGGACTCATTACTATTCACCTTAATGGGAGGCTATGACTCGATTGTCTCCATAACTTAGTTATTTTTGAGGACCTAATAATTTAGAGGATTTAGTTTACTTATGATTTAAAAGAAGACAAATCAATTTCTTCCATTGACTTCACCAAGTCAAATCCTCCCACTGACTTACCAAGTTAATAGGTTAGGACTAGGATTAATTGAAGTCCATGGGCACCTAATTCAGTCTTACTGGTTGAAATCAATCAAATTGATTCCTAATGACATGGGTCAGCTCGAATCACCAAGTGATCTAATTAAATCCTAATTGACCATGTCGGCTAGGTAAGTGAGATCAGTGGAAGGGATATGCCCTTAACTCATCAAATATCGAATCAGTGCGAGTAGCTTCCAATTAAAAATCATAGGTCTAGACTACCAAACTTATCTTAGACACCAATCCGTTAATTAAGTTTAATCTGATCAACCTAGCAATTTTAGGCTAAATCGCTTAGCCATGAATCAACTTCATCTTGGTCTAGTTAAAGACATGAACTTGTCCAACTATAACTATTGAAGTTGAATCTAGAGTATCCTTGATCTAATCTAATTAAATATTTGGTTAGATTTGATCAATTACTCTACATTAATCCATTCCTTAACTAACTTTAGGTCTAACCCAATTAATGAACCTAATTCATCTAACCCTTTAACCCACAGTTTTATACATTTATCTTAGGATCTTTAATTTACAATTCTAGACCCTTATAGATAATACTTAATTTTTTAAATTAAATTTTGGATTAATGGATCGAAGGTTTGGCATTTTGAAAATAATTTTTAAATTTTTAATTTTTTAATTTTTTTTTATTTTTTATTTTTTAAATGGATCGACTCATTTTAGAAATGGGTCAGCTCATTTCTTAAATAGCAATCTATTGCTAGTTTTAAATAGAAAATCAAGCATAATGAATATTAAACCATGAATTATCTTTTAGATCTAATCTAAACATATTCATGTTTAACTTTCTAATTGAAATAATTTTAATTATAAAAATTATTTCATTGTTCATCTTAATGAATGAGTTTACGATGGCCCCTCTACCATCATAAGGGATCCCCATTGAATGGGAGGAGATGGTCTTTAAACCATACTTATCCCTTATGATCAGATGGCTTGGTGGCTTATTCATCCTTGATTACTAAGTTATCTAAATCTAGCATATCAAATATGTAAGCATTTAATTTTCTAATTAACATATTAGAACATGTCAAGCAACCCTTGCTCTGATACCACTATTAAAAATCGAGCAAAGTTAAAGCATGCATTTTTGAAACATTTTCAAATTAAATAGTAGCGAAAGCTAAACTAATCTAAAAATAATTTACTGTATGCATTGATCTAATCAATAAAACCCTACTCAGGATCTAGACATGGTAATATGTAATTAAAAATTTAAATACGATGGATCAGCAAATCATATTTGCTGACCGATATGAGTCTAGAACTTAATACGTATGCATGGGTAGCTGATCTCTGCGATCTAAATCTACCAAAAGAAGCTCTAGCATTGCACTACAGCCACACACTCATCTAGCCTCTACGGTTGGTCTATATAGAGCTCCTACTCTCGATCAGCTCCATCAGAGTGCTAGCGCCAGGGCCTTCAATGGCTGATCTTTGTTGATCTGATCGACGATCTTTCTCCTAATCTTTTGGATGCTCTGAAAGGCTAGAAGATAAAATATGGAGGATGATGAGTTGGTGTAGAAAATCTGATGGTAATTCGATGCTCACAGCACTCGATCTCTCCATCCAAACCCTAAGTCCCAACTCTAGAGCTTTGAACACTCAAAAAATCTTGATGCCCGAAAATCCTCTCACGCCCACTCTCAGATGAATATTTTTATGAAATGAATTTTCACGAAAAGATAAACTCTATTGGTGCAATCACCGTGGCATCACCTATCTTTGATACCAATTGTAAGAAACCATAGTACCGCTTGAACGCCAATCCTCTCTTGACATCACAAGCTCTGATACCATGTTGCGGAAGCTCCTGATCTTTAACATGGATATGGAGAGATCTTTGACATTCTCTAAGGTAGCATACCATAGATCATCATCTAGATCTATGCTGGGGTATCTTCCTCCTTGGACTTGAGGGAGGCGCCCCCTCTCTCTAGAGCTTCTTCAAGGAACTAGGGCAACAACACTAGAGAGAAGAGAGATTGAGAGAGAAAATATCTGAATTCACTTCTTCTATGAAAATCCTAATATAATCTATATATATTTATACATAGTCATTAGGTTAGACCAAAAACTCTCCTGGCTAATCCAATCCATGAAAGCACTCATTGAGCCCATGTACACCCATGTCTCCCATGCTCTCATCCTTTGGATCTAAATCTGATCCATATATGAGTTAGCCTCCTTAAGACCTCTCAAATCAGGCCTTAAGACTCCTAGGATTAGTTCCTATCCTAATCCCAAATAGATCCTTGCAAAGCTTTGCTCGCGGACTTAGCCAGCTCAGTCTCAGCACTGAGCTGGCTAATCTAAGAATGGCTTGGTTTAGTTTCAAACTGAGCTGATCCAGTTGCATGCTAGCCTACAATCCCAAACGTGCTCCTCTCTATTTGGCCTATGCACTGAGACTTAGCCGATCCAATCTTGGACTGAGCTAGCTAACCTGCAGAAAAATTTTTTTCTATAGTCTTCATACTCCGACTTTGGTTCCTTACTCCACTTTGTGTTCCAGATCTTCGAAGCACCAACTAAGCCCCTCAAGGCCCTTAACATCTGAATCTTGAGCCCATGAAGAGCAAAACACTGCCTCCACCCTAGGATAACTCCTATCCTAGCTTTCTCGGAGCCAACATTTTTGCTCCTTCCGTAGCCTTCCAAGGCTTGGGAGCACCATAAATCCTCACAATCTCCACCTCGGTGCTCCCAAGCCTTGGCAAACTCTTGGCAATGCTCTCCTATACAATCCCACTATCGCTGCGCATCCTGACTGCCTATTATGCAAACATCACCTCCACCATTCCTCTTCAACTGTTGTGCACCATTGAGGTCTTTGGGATGACTGCCTCCATAGCTGAAGTCGTGGCTTGCTTCTCAGCACCATTTTGGAATTGTAGGATTCCTTCTGCTTAGCAGTTGTATCATTTTTTCTAGATTTTCTTGGAGAATCTATAACATTCCTGTACCAGCACATGTTGTACCATCTGATACGATCTTCTCAAAACTACGTTTGTCTACCTGCACATGGTGCTCCATCTAGAACTGTGCATCACTGGAGCTAGTGCTAGGATATCGATTCTCCTACATCCCTTCGCTTCGAACTCATGCCAAATTTTCTCTCTACTTGTGAAGCCACCATCTGGAGCTCCATCTATGCCTGAAGTCCATCTGATGCCATAGAAGCCAACTCTGTATCCAGGTCCCTCGAGGCTAACCATCCAATGCTATCCTACTGGGCCTGCCACTGCACCTCGAATACCGTTGCTGCCCCTTCAAACCCTTCACACTCTATGGCCCTCTTCGAAGTCATATCAGATACCTCCATAACCTATTAGCACCTCCAAAATATACAGGAGCTCATCCAACTTCTCTAAATCTAGTGACCGAATCCTAAAAAATTCCATCCTAACCTTCTCCTCTTTTGCCCCTATGCCTAGAGGAACTACTGCTCAAATCCTGTCCTGGACTCAGACCCATCTATCTCATTCCAAGGCTTTTGAGACTTTTTGGCTCTCCCTGAGACCTGCTCCCAGTGTTCTTAAGATGCCTCCTAACACTCTTTGCTGAGATATCTTTCTCGACTGCTGCACCATTGACCCTCTCTCAATCCCGTGCCTTCAGAAAAATAATACTGCAGCACTCCAATGCTCCCTATCTCGTCTCGATACCGCTTCCTCATAGATATTTAGGTCCTCTCTTGCTGTACAAAAACCATCCTCTATCCGATCTATGACTCTTCTTGGTGCTCCTATAGAAGAAACCTGATTCAGGACACTCCCGGGTGCTAGATGCCTCTAGCGCTCCCTAAGACCTCCTGGCTCTCCTTGAGACCTGCTCTAGGTCTACCTGAGATGCCCTTGATACTCTCTGCTAAGATACTTTCCTCAGTTGCTATATCACTAAGCCTCTCTCAGCCCCTGTGCCTCCAGAGTAATGCTACTGCTGCACTCCAGTGCTCCCTGACTCGTCTCTGCGCTTTTCTATAGCCGTCCAATCCTAACCTGCTAGACCTCCTTGGATCATCCATCACCATCATTCTCAAGTCTCTGCAAATTCATGCTCTAGTTAAACTGCTAAATACATCTCCGACTACTTTTCTATCTTTCTGCAATCAAAAGACGTATAGTCGCTTCTTCAGCCTTCTTTCAACCATTATCCCTTAAAAAATCTCTCTTCAATCATCAATTGCCCTACACTATCCATCTTTCTAGAGAACCCTGATGCTTTCTATTGAGATACCTTCCTCGGCTGCTGCACTATCGAGCCTCTCTTAGCCTTGCATCTTCAGAAAAATGCTACTGCAACACTCCAGCACTCCTTACTTGTCACCCATCATACATCCCGACCTTTCCTTCAAGACCGACCAGTAAATCATGCATCCAAACCTTCCACCCCAGAAAAAATCTTTTTCGTTAATCCTCTCAGCCTTTAACTTCAACCTACTACTTTCGGTTGGCCAAACCACATCAATAATAAAGATAGATCTGAAATATACTATAGAATACTCGTACAGATTTTTGATTTCACCTTATATGACTTCTCCTTTTCTTCCATGCATCATCAGGCTCTGATACCAAATATTGGTGCAATCACCATGGCATCATCCATCTTTGACATCAATTATAAGAAACCATGGTACCGCTCAAATAGCAATCCTCTCTTGACATCACAAGCCCCGATACCATGTTGTGAAAGTCCCTGATCTTTAGCATGGATATGGAGAGATCTTTGACGTTCTCTAAGGCAGCATACTATAGATCATCACCTAGATCTATGCTGGGGCACCTCCCTCCTTGGGCTTGAGGGAGGCATCTCCTCTCTCTAGAGCTTCTTCAAGAAACTAGGGCAACAACACTAGAGAGAAGAGAAAAGAGAGATTGGGGGAGAAAAGATCTGTATTCATTTCTTCTATGAAATTTCTAATACAATCTATGTATTTATACATAGCCATTAGGCCAGACCAAAAATTTTTCTGGCTAACCCAATCCATGAAAGCACTCACTGAGCCCATATACACCCATGTCTCTCGTGTTTTCATCCCCTGGATTTAAATCTGACCCATACATGAGTTAGCCCCCTTAAGACCTCTCAAATCAGGCCTTAAGACTCCTAGGATAAGTCCCTATCCTAGCTCCAAATAGATCCTCGCATAGCTCTACTCGTGGACTGAGCTAGCTCAATCTCAGCACTGAGCTGGCTAACCTGAGATTAGGTCGGCTCAGTTTCAGACTGAACTGATCTAGTTGCATGCCAGTCTGCAGTCCCGAATGCGCTCCTCTCTGTTTGATCTATGCACTGAGACTTAGCCAATCTAATCTTGGATTGAGCCGGCTAACCTGTAGAAAAGCTTTTTTCTATAGTCTTCATGCTCCGACTTTGATTTCTTGCTCCATCTTCTATCCCAGATCTTCGAAGCACCAACTAAGATCCTTAAGACCCTCAACACCTAGACCTTGAGCCTGTGGAGGGCTAAACACCACCTCCATCCTAGGATAACTCCTATCCTAATCGCCTCAGAGCCAACACCCTGGCTCCTTCCATGGCCTTCCAAGACTTGAGAGCACCATAAATCCTCACAAACTCTTCCTCTATCGTACACCCAATCTCCAAACATTTTTAGATGGGTGACAAAGTAGAAAAAAATAGTAGAAATGGCATGTGAGGAATGTTGGCGCAGGAAAGACACTGCCTCTCTCATTGGACTTTTTCATGCCAGACTTGCGCCCCTCTCTGACTTTTTTCTCTCCAAAAAACTCTCCACGCACCTTCGCTTCAGGTCTCACATGCCTCCCTAAAAAAAATAGATTTAAAATGAGCGACTAAGTGTAGGAAATGCATGGAGAAAGGATTTCAACCTCCCACTCAAATTCAAATTCAAATGAGGTTTTATCCTTTTTCAATGCCTCATCCAAGAGGGTGATGAGCAGAAGGACTCTCCTTCTGCTCGCCTTCAATTAGAAATCACCTAAAAAATGTGCAACAAAAAGAGGAGTGTGTGGAGAAGTGGATAAGGATGAGAAGGTTAGGTTGTTTCAACCAAACAACCATCAATTGAATTCAAAATTCAATTGCATTTGAACTAGTCCAATACTTGGACTAGGTCAAAGAAAGAAAAGAGGAAAGGTGCATATTTCTTTTGGACATGAGAAACTCTCCCGTAAATGCAGATGGGGCATGGGTCAAAGGTCAAGGTGGTGTAGGGATAACTAGCATTTGAAATTTAAACCCATTTGACTTTTCTAAATTGGTTTCAACCAAACCAAATATTTGAGATCCAATTAAACTAGATCAAATCTAATCAAATTAGACTTAACCCAATCTAATATAATACTAATCAAATTAAAAATTAATTATGTTTAGGTCCTAAGCAAATCATGATTGAATCTTCTTTAGCAATTAGGTTAACTCATGACCTAACTGGGTCAAACCCATTCGAATTCAATTTGATCGAACCTGATCGAATCCTCATCACTCAATAAAATTAAGCTAATCAGTAATTAAATTGCTAATTAATCCTTCAATAAATATAGAATCTCAATCGAGTGGGTGTCTGGACAATAGAGTTCCATCTATATAAAATTTTTGAAGGGTCCCAAACCAGTGGGACTCTTGAATTCAATATCCCAAATGAATGAAACTCGCGATTATAGAGTTTCAGACTAGTGAAACTCTTAATCAAAAAGTCTCAGACAAGTAGGACTCAGAGTATCAATCCAATGAAACCCACAAAGGTAGAGTCCTAGTCCAATGGCACTCCTGATCATAGAGTCCAGTCTAGTAGGACTCTTGACCACAGAGTCCCAGACCATTGGGACTCTCGATCAGCCATCAGATCAGATAAGAACTCCTATTATATGTGATCCTATAAGTTCGAATCCTATGTCGGTAGCATAGTAACTAATTTTTTGTACCAATTGATGTGACCATCTAGTAATGGTACCCAACGTTTGGATAGGTTGAATAGTTGCAATGCAACATCAACGAACCTATGGCATATGATTACCGTATAATTTATCTCCTTGACCTCAATGCTCAAAAGATGATCTAGAATTTAATTATCAATCCTAAAAAATCATCTACACTATATTTCAAAATTTGGTGTTCATCGAACGAACCACTCCGATCGAGATTTTGCTAAATTAAAATACAGTGATGTACTTGCTCCAACACCTGGAGGGTTCAATCCCATCTTGACTATACACCAACTTTATAAGTACTTGATTGCACCCAATAGCCTTCTATCACTGAATTAAAAATTCAGATAGTTTGGTACCTAAGTATATAGAGTTGCTTATAAGTCATCATGGTGATCTCAGTTCTAAGGGACACTTATACCCATATCCTTCATGAGCAACTCTTGACAGTAGAGAGTTCAGTAGTTGGATCACGTTCAGTGAAATATATCCCTACACTTCATCTGCATGCCATACTAGTATAATATATTCTTTGGTTAAGAGGATAATCAACACATAAGACACACAACGATCTATACTTGATACGTTGTCATCCTAGCTAATAACATATTATTTGGTTGTGAACAAGTTTAAGGACTAAATGATAAATTCTTCTTTGTTGAGACTAAATTGTCCTAAGGACTTCATCATAAAAGAGTTCATTTTAGAAAGATGCACAAAAGTGATGAATTGCCAGAATAAAAATTTTTATTTATTTATAATTTAAGTATATTTTACAAATTAGCTCAACCATCTATAGCCTAGATGATTGGCTTTAGGATACAATTTCCAATAGAATTCAATGGAGAGGTTCTATCTCTTCGAATGGTGTTGAAGTCGATTCCTCATCCGATATGGTGCATTCCAAGAGGAAGTTGGCCAGAACTAGAGCTTTCATTACTAATCGAAGATGATAGTGGACATCGTATTCCTCGAGCTCAATCATCCATTTCACCATCCATCCCGAGGTTTCGGGCCTTTAGATAATTGCCTTTAGGGGCTGATCCATCATAACAATCATCGAGTGAGCTTAGAAATATAGTTGGAGCCTCTGCGAAGTAGTGATAAGTGCATAGATCATCTTCTTAGCTTTTGAGTACCTCAATTCTACATTTTGGAGGACTTGTTGGTGTAGTAAATAAGCCTTTGTTCTCAGCATCCTCTTGGATGAGCATCGAACTGGCAACAATAGGTGAGATCGATAAATATAAATACAAATCCTCACCAATTATCGGCTTGGAGAGCAATGGGGGTGTTCTGAGGTACTGCTTGAGCTCATCAAACACTGCTTGGCATTCTTCTGACCACTCAAAGCTCTTCATTTGCCTGAGAATTTTGAAGAATAGAAGATACTTCTCGGCTAACCTCAAAATGAATTGACTAAGGGCAGCCACATGACCCATCAGTTGTTGTATATCCCTCTTCATTCTTGTTTGCTTCATCTCCATCAGTGTTCGGATTTTCTCCAAATTCACCTCGATCCCTCACTGGGTCATCATGAACCATAGGAACTTGCCTAAGATCATGCCAAAGGTACATTTATTAGGGTTGAGCTTCATTTGGTTTTACCTCAGTTTACCAAATGCTTGCTCTAGGTTGGCAATGTGCCGATCAGCTTTAGTGCTCTTGACCAGCATGTCATCGATGTAGACTTTTATATTGCATATGATCTGATATTTGAATACTTTATTGATAAGATGTTGGTATGTGGCTCCAATATTTTTTTAACTTAAAAGGCATCATTTTATAATAGTATAAATTTTTATCGATGATGAATGCAATCTTCTTCTTATCCTCGGACACTATTCGAATCGATTGTAACCAGAGAAGGCATCCATGAATCTCATGAGTTGGTGTCCTAAGGTGGTGTTTACAAATTGGTCGATTCTTAGGAGAGGAAAACTATCTTTTAAGCACGTTTTGTTGAGGTCAGTATAGTCAATGTAAATCCTCTCTTTGCCATTCACCTTCTTTACTATGATGGCATTGGCAATCCACTCCAGATAGTGGGCTTCTTGGATGAATCCTGTCATCAAAATACTACTACAAAAAGAGTCTACGATAGTGCATACTATTGCAGCGATTTTCAAAATCACTGCAATAGAGTCTACGATAGTGGTTACAAAGAACCGCTGCTATAGGACCGACCTATAGCAGCGGTTACAAGAAACCACTGCCATAGTCTGACCTATGGCAGTGGTTCTTTTTAATCACTACCATAGATCTAATATATGACAGCGGTTAGGACAACCATTGCCATAGGTCGAACCTATAGCAGCGGTTTCTTATAATCACTGTTATACGTTGATCTGTGGCAGTGGTTATTTATAACTACTGTAATATATTTTTTTTTTATTTTTTTAAAATATTATATAATTTAAAATTTAATGTCTATCTTCATTATTCATTATCTAAATAATTATCATTAGAGTATCATCACAAAAGATCACCTCGATCTGATGGTCCTAGCTTCATCGATCAAAAAAATTTGATTTCGACGATCACGAATGATGATGCGATAATCTGATAGATGGAGATCTTTGATAGGTTCAAAAATTTGCAACGATGATCTCAGTTATGTTTGTAGCATATTATCAAAGTTTTACTTCAATCGGATATCGTTATGTTGGTCAATTTAGTATAGATTAATTTCGGTCGTTAAATGATAAACGAGTGATCAAAGGATCAGACGGTATTCGATTATGAGATAATTTTTTTTATAAATGGTCTTGGCTACTACTTTAATCATTTTTTATGGTGGTGATTATAAAATTTAACTCGTGAGATTAAGAATGATCTAAAACTATACGTCGTCTGATAATTATTCTTGAACTCCGTTGGTTGTTATATACATGTGCTCGTGCTTTTGCAATATCTGCTTAACATGAACGATTCATATAAAAATGATTTAAATTTTACTATCATCATCATATAAAATAATTAAAATTATAATAAAGATCATTTAACTAAAAACTTATCTCATAATCGAATGTCGTTTAGTTCTTTGATCGCTTGTTTCTAATTTAACGGCCGAAATCATTCTATACTAAATTGACATGATAACGATATCCGATTAAAGTAAAACTTTGATAGCATAC
Organism: Cocos nucifera; assembly: GCA_006176705.1. Classification (NCBI taxonomy): domain Eukaryota; kingdom Viridiplantae; phylum Streptophyta; class Magnoliopsida; order Arecales; family Arecaceae; genus Cocos; species Cocos nucifera. The sequence goes on from QRFJ01000649.1 coordinate 985,095, forward strand.
TACAAATATCATTGAGATCATCATTATAGATTTTTGGACCGATCAGAGGTCTTCATCTATCACTTATCGCATCGTCGTTCGTGGTCGTCGAAATCAAATTTTTTTAATCGATGAAGCTAAGGCCATCAGATCGAGGTAATTTTTTGTGATGATACTCAAATGATAATTATTTAAATAATGAATGGTGAAGATATACATTAAATTTTAAAATTATATAATATTTAGAGAAAAAATTTATTTCCAACCTATGGCAACGGTTACTGAAAATTGCTGCTATAAATCTATGGCAGCGGTTATGAAATCACTGCCATAGATCTATTACAGCAATTTTCAATAACCACTACCATAGATCTATAATAGCGGATCGAAAATCATTGCCATAGATTAGGTTAAAAATTTTTAATTTTTCTTTCCTTCCATGCGCGCTCTCTCTCTCCCCCTTCTCTCCATCATCGATGAGACTCCACACATCCCGCCGCCACCACCCACCTCCCGCATCCCCAACCGCTGCCCCCGCCCTCCCATCTCCTATCACTGCCCGACCGCCATCCTGCCCGCCACCTCCCCATCTCCGATCGTGGCTGCCTGCGCCCCACCCTCCCCATCCTTAGTCGTCCGTGGCCGCCCTCCCCTCCCCGACCGCTGCCCACCCCTTGCCCTCCCCGGCTACACCCCCACCCTCCCCATCCCTGGCTGTCGCCCACCTCTTGCCCTCCCTAGTCGTTGGCCCCCGCCTCCATCCCCGACCGCGGCTGCCCGTCCCCCGCCCTCCCATCCTTGGCCGCCGCCCTCCCCATCCTCGATTGCCAACTCGACAACCGCTCCTTGCCCTCCCCATCCCGACACCACCCCCTACCCTCCCCATCCCCGACGCCGTCGTCCACCCTCCCCATCCCGACCGCCGTTGTCCACGCCCACCCTTCCCATCCCCAGCCATCGTCGTCCACCCCCCCCCTCCCCATCCCCGATCGCAGTCGCACGACCCCATTCTCCCCATCCTCGACTGCCAGTCGCCCTCCCTCCCTATCCTCGGCCGCCACCATCCCTGCCCTCCCCATCCCCAACCACCCACACCCTGCCCTCCTTATCCCTTGGCCTTCCCATCATGGCACCCCTCCAGGCCCCCTCTCCCTCTCTCTTTCCTCTTTCTCTTTCTCTCTCTTCTCTCTATCTTACTATCTTACTCTTATTTCGCAGGTTCTTTTTCGCAGAAACTTGGATATTCAGATTCGGAGCCGATTCGGATTTAAGAGACGGAGAGAGAGAGAGGGAGGGTCATGTCGTGTCGGTAGACCATGCCGGCTGCTAAGAGAACCTCCGACCACTAAGAAAATCCTTATCTTGTTGCTTTTGTTTATTGCATTGCATAGCGAAAGATTCGTCAATTGATTAGTGTACATAATCTTTGACATCCGTATATTTATATGTAATTGTATAGATGGTACCTTGGCAATATCTTTGATTATTGTTCAACATGTTATATTGGTTAATGTTCATTAATGTTGCAGTTCACGATGGCACTGAAATGCCCTCTAGCTTTCACCCCTATCTCTCAACAGGTTACGCGGAGTTCAGCATCTGAGGAGCAGTCGGAGCATACTCCATCCACCTCCATATCGGTTGCTCGGGGACCTCCACCGTTGGCATCTACTCTACCGATGGTATCTACTCCACCGATATCTGAGCCTCCACCATCACCCATATCTCCGACACATGCTATTTCATCGACATCTGAGTGTATATTTTTATTATATTATTTATTTATTTTTTATATAGTATTTATACACTTATATATTTGCATTATGTATTTTTATTGTAGATGCATCATCCAGTAGGATATTTCATGATCCCACATATATGGTGCATGTGTAGAATCGCCAGCATCAGATGATGGTATAGTATGATACAGAGGAGAGGCCAGTAGGAGAGACCGCGTGGGAGATGCATTCCTTTTTTGGAGTGCTTGTGAGACGGTCAGACATTATTTTCATAGAACCTAGAGACTAACGATTGATGGATGATACTATTAGGGATCGAATGTGGAAGGAGATATGGGTAAGTGCATCTTAATTATATTTATGCATTTTACATGTTTACACTATATTTGATTAGAATAATTTTATAACTAACTTTTGATAATTTTGTGCAGAGGAGGTACGACTTTTCTGATCACGAGAGGGCTCGAGATGCCCGATCAAAGAAAATCGGAGAGTTATACCAGGGCTATAAGGTCAAGCTTCATAGAGAATGGCTCAAGCATCAACGAGATACTTCAAAGGAGCTTGTTCTGTGGATATAGGACTGTCCTCCGAGTCAGTGGAAAAGGATGGTTATACATTGGAGGAGCCAGAAGTTCAAGATAAAATTACTAATTTTTAAATTTTTTAATATGCTTAAAGTTATATTTAAATATTTTTTAAATATTTATTATTTATTTGAATATTTATTAGGCTATCTTTCATCAGAACCAGAAGAACCGGACAGTCCAGGAGTATACGCACACTCTCGACCATGAGTTTATGGCCAATCGTGTACATAGAGAGGTAATAAATTCTAAATCTTAATAGATAAATTAAATTAATATTTTTCATATTTTTGATGAACTGATCTATTGTTATAGCTGATGAAAGATGGAGTGATGTCCAACTATAGCGAGATCTTTCGATCCAGCCATACGGATAAGAAGGGCAGGCCGATGAATGCCACGATCGAAAGAATTTTTGTAAGTATTAAATATATTAGTATATATGATTAGTATTATAGCATATATTATAAAATTTTATTTGCACTTATAATTACAGGATCAGTTAGATGCACTCATGAGCGAGGGTCCGAATACCTCTAGCCTCCATGACCATCTATCTTAGGTCTTAGGGCCTGAGCACTCTAGAAGAATCCGATGTAGGTCCGGATACCTCTAGCCTCCATGACCATCTATCTCAGGTCTTGGGACCTGAGCACTCTGAAAGAATCCGATGTAGGTCCGGACATACGCTGACTAGCTATTGATCTGAGGAGAGCGTCTCTTCATAGGCTTCTGATGTCGTCAGTCGGGAGGAGCTTGAGGCAGCATTGGCACGGGCAGATCATGCTGTGATGCGGGTAGATCGGGTTGAGGAGCGCGCATCTCATCTGAAGAACATCGTAAGAGATATGGTGTCGATGCTCAGTGCGCATTTTGGAGGTACCTTCATGGGCTTTGAGGATATGTTGGTGCGCATTCCAGCTCCAGCTCCTCCAGCTCCGGCTCCGACTTCAGCTCTACCTCCAACTCATGCTCCATCTTTCGAGGATGACAATGATGTAAATTTAGAAGACTTTTGATGTATTTTTTTTTAAATATTATAATAAATTTTATTTGATAATAAAATTTTAGTATTTTAAAAATATTTTTATGTTTATAATATTTTTTTGTGTCATATATCTCTGCATTTATCAGATAAAATATATAAATAATTAAAAATTTTATATTTTTTAATTATTCAGAAGCTACGGTAATAGTTTTATAACTGCTGCCACAAACATGCCAACCGTTGCCGTAGGCAATGTGTCAATCGCTGCATTAGACCTATTGCAGTAGTTATGTAACTGCTTTCATAGATAAATCTATGACAACGATTTCATAATCGCTGTCATAGACTATCTATAACAACGATTTTATAATCACTGCTATAGACAAGCCTATGATAGTGGTTTAAAAATCGCTGCAATAGAATCTATATAGCAGTAATTTCAATAATCACTGCAACAACCGCTGCCATAGACCTACAGCAATAGCTGCAGTGGCAGCAGTTAACTAACCACTGTCATAGTCTATAGCAGTGATTTAGTTTGATTCTGTATTAGTAGAAGTTTGTTGCTATCATCATAGATACGATGACAATATCATCATGAGGAGTCTGAACTCCATAGAGATCGTTATCGGAGAAAGAAATAACATCCCTAATGTACTATCTCTTTGCCCCCTCTGTTCAATCTTCTGCACCTTGCCACCTGTGAGGCCGAAGATCATATTGATGACATCAACCATGGCTTGATTGCTATTATTCTCCTCATCGGACTAGTACCGAGGCTACTTTTCAGGAACTTGATCTTGCCACTCATGAATACACTTATCGATGTAGCCCCTTTAGATTGGGGCTTCGATTTCATCCTAGAGTTAAAGATAATTTTTTATATCATGATCATGATCATGATAAAAGTGGTAGTACTTTCTCTTACTTCTTTTTATCGGTAGGACCTTCATCGATTGAGGCCAATGAAGATACCCTTGGCCCTCAATTTTCTTTTGGATCTGGATTCAAGGAATAGATAGGGGGTGTAAGTATTGAATCTCCGAGGACTCCTCAGCTAGGAGCTCTTTATGGTTGGGAGGACTCTCCTTTTGCTAGGGTTGTGTGAGGCTCCTCCCAACCTCATTTCTTACTAGGGATCATTTTTCCCTTAGCCTACTTTCACATAGCTCGGGCTTCTTTCTCCTATGCATACTTTTGAGCTCACACAAGCAGGTCGGCGTAGTCTCTTATAAATATTTTATCGAGGGAGAAGATAAAGTGCTTGTTCTATGGTCCTCACTTGAGCACTGACAACGCCACCAACTTATTGAGATTGTGTACTTTAAGTATGGCGATATTGAAGCATGCCACATAGTTGCGCAGCGACTCATCCTCCTCCTACTAGATTAAGAAGAGGCTGTCAGTGTTTTCAGCTAAGCTTGGTTATTACTGAATCAAGCAATGAACAGCCTTTCAAGTTGTTCGAATGAATGAATGGACTTTGGTTGGAGTTCTAAATACCATGCTGGTGCTGACTTCTTGAGGGTGGCTGAAAAGACGAGGCAGAGAACGGCACTAGAAGCATCTTGGAGCATCATGAGGACTTTGTAGCCCTTTAAGTGGTTGAGGGGGTCCAAAAAGCCATTATATGGCTCTATCTGAGGCATCTTGAGCTGATTCAAAATTGATTTCCTCAGAATGGCCTAAGAAAAGGGAGGCTAAGAGTTGTAGCTGAGGTAGTCGTTACTCTGCTAACTCCTATTTTGGACTTCACTGAGGTGGTACTTGATGTTTTAAACTTTTTGCTCGAGATCTTCCTCTTGGTCGGACCTTTTGGGCTATGAAGAATAACCTAGAGTCGAATCTCCATCAGAGGAGGAGGGCGATTGCCACCATTGGTCCTCCTTTCTCAGGCTTTAATGGGCTGGTGACCGATGGGGAATAGGTGCAGGAGCAGAGTAAAGCATTCGTTGGGGGTTGATTCCAGACTCTTGGGGTGAGACTGGTGGCCATGCTGGGAGGGAGCCATCCAAGGTGCCAGCTCTAGGGGGTGACACCACTTCATCACCTATTGGAGCTGCTACACGATATTGTACACTTGGATCTGCTAGACTAGGATGTCAAGCGGCTATAAATTCACCATAATAGGGCATTGCCAGGCAGTGGACTCTCGAGTAGTTCTATCTTGATTGCGGTAGGAGGACTACTGGCATGAGGTAGTGAAATTGTACGCTCTTATTCTTGCCATATTTTGTTTCCTCTTAAAACAGGCTTAGGCCCCTTTCTTTAGCACTAGACTATTGCTGCAAGATTCTGGTTTGAGGTGAATATGGCTAGGATCAAACTCCTTCCAACCCAGGAGCTCGGCTTCGACCCTGAGGATGGAGTGCTTGAGGAAAACCTATAAGACAAGTCCACTCTTGCCAGAGATTTTCTGATGAGGGATACTTCAATACTTAAGTCAGTTGGAACTTAAGAATAGTAGAGAAAAGAGAGAGAGGAAAAGTAAGAGCATAGGTTCTCTAGAGTTGGACTTACTTGAGGGTGTCCTTGTTAGCTTTTTATGTAGAGGTGGAGTCATAGGTTGTTACTCTAGAATCTGATAGGCCATTAGGCCCTAGCCCCTAAGTTGTGAGGCCACAATCTGACAGGCCATTAGGATTGGGAATCCATTTACTAACCTATGAATCATGATTATTAGTTGTAGGTGTCAATAGTGGATTTTATCCATATTCTAAAAGTTGTTGGAAGATTCTAAGATTTGCTCACGTAGCTAAATAAGATGGTAGCATGAGATCAGTACAAAGCCGAGGCTCCATCTCGAATGTATTAGCATTCGTGTAGCTCACGGGACCTTGTTCCCTATCATCAATAAGATCCCAACCCTATGATCAGCAAATATCGAAACTAGAGGTCGGGAAGAGGCTAATCATAAAGAGTTGCTCCACCTTGATTTCTTTGATCTCTCCCTGGTGTCTAAAGTAATCTTGTTGAGGTGTTAGTGAGTTCTCAGTTGTAATCCGAGGAGGGTAAGATCGGATAGGATGGTGGATAATCTCTGCAATGGATCCTAGACACTATCTTCTTTGTGAGGTGCAATGGAGGAAGTGAAAAGAACTACACTTCCCCCAAATGTTATTAATAAAAAAGTTAATGCACAAAGAAAGTACATAGTGGCAAAGTAGAAGAAACATAATGTCTTTAAGGAGTTAACATGAGAGGCGAGAGTGCAGATGTGAGCTTCTTGTGCCCATCTAACCACTTGATTGGATAGAAGTTTTCCCAAAGCTTGAATGTATGGAGTGTTTTGCAGAGCAGTTCATGAATGGATGAGTTTCTTTTGAGAAAGATACAGGAGTTTCTTTCAACATGCCAAATCTACTAATAAAATGCAATCATTAGCTGATCCTGATTGTGTGTTGAATTTTCTTTTTCCTTCATGAAATCCAAAGAATTCGAAGGCTAGTTTGCCATCTTCTAAGATTCAGATGGAGTTTAAGAAAATACTAAATACTTTCTCTAAAGGGATAATTGAGGAATAAATGGCTTGCATTCTCCATTCGTGCTCCACATAGGGATAGCAATGGGCTGGGCCGGGCCGAGCCACACCCCTATCCAAGCTCGGCCCAAAACTTTTAATTAGACTTTAGGCCAGACTTAGGCCCAAAAGTTTATAAAAAACTCAGGCCTGAACCCGGCTTGGGCCCGAGCCCAAGTCCGGCCCAAACCCGATTGGGCTAGCCCAATTTTCAGCCACTTCCCTCTCTTAAAAAAAAATAATAATAATAAAAAATAAAAAAAGCCGAGCCGTAACCTTTTCCTCCTGTGGCTTTTCTGCCTCCCTTTGTCTGTGGCATCTCTGTGCCCAACCCCCGCAGCTGGCACCACCTGCATCGCCTTCGCCTGTCCATAGCTCCTCTACCCATGACTCCTCCATCTCGATCCTCCTCCCCCGACCTCTTTAGTCCCGACGCCTGTGGTTGTGGCTCCTCCGTGCTCAGTCCCCCACCCCTTGGTGCCTGTAGCTCCTCCACCTCTCTTCGCACTTGGTCCCACGCCTGTAGCTCCTCCACCTCTCCTCCGCCCTCGGTCCCCCTCCCCCGACCCTCTACCCCTGTGCTTGTGGCTATGGCTCCTCTGCACTCAATTCTTCTCCCTCCCAGTGCTTGTAGCTCCTCCGCCTCCCTCTGTGCTCGGTTCCTCCTTCCCCTCGCAAATAGCACCTCTGCCTCTCTCTGCCCTCGATCGGTCCCCCTTCTCCAACCATCCTACCCCGGATGTCCATGACTGTGGCTCATCTGCACTCAATTCCCTTCTCCCTCGGCATCTATAGCTCCTTCACCTCTTTTCGCCCTTGTTCCCCCTCGCCCCCTCCCTTCTGGTGCTTGCAGTTTCTTCGTGGACCATGCCACACCCACCCCCACCCCTGAGTCCATCATGCCCTCTGTGTCGAATATTCGTGAGTAATTAGAAATTGGTAAAATACAGGGATAACATGCCTACTTTTGGTTTGGACTCGGGTCAGGCCTGAGCTGGGTCAAAGATATATCTGAGCTCAGTCTGAAAGATAAATAGGTCCTATAAAATAGCCCAAACTCAACTTGAATTATTTCGGATCTAGCCGAAAGTCCATCCTGAAGCTTGGCCGCCCGATGGAACCATCCGTGGCTCCACACAATGGGCATCCTGTGCATACTGCTCGATCCTTTCTAAAACTTCTCGTTTTTCGCTAGCCTTTTCTGGCAGCTCGGCTTTCCAGATAAGCTTATAGAATGGACATTGGATGCCTCCGCTACTAATGAACTTGCAATAAGATTTCTCCGCATAAACTCCTGTTTTAGCGAGCTTCCAAACCGGTTCGCTACACCCAAGACAAAACATTAATTTTTGGAAGGATCCAAGCACCGGTTTTTGGTGGAGCCCTTGACTTTATTAGGGAGGGAACTGAAGCTTGCATGATGCTAGAATGTCGATTTGAAATAATGGTTTCATAAAGCTTTAGAAAGAAAGGGCTCATAAATTTTCAAATAGCCATATGGAGAAACCTATAGATTTATATGAGATTTTGGCCAATCTAATCTATTAGCATGTTATGTTTCCTTATCGCCAAAAGGAAAACTTTGATCAAACTCATATTATAAACGAAGGGACAAGAGAAGCCTTCAACCCTTCGACGTTATTGGCCCACGTCCTTTGACAGAGGGCAAGGACACACCTGCTCCAAGACAACTTGGAGGAGGTGCGCTTCCTATAGGTTACCATGGGAGAGAACGAATAGATATTCCTCTCTCTCTCTCTCTCTCTCTCTCTCTCTTTCTCTCTCCCTCCCCCAACCCCCCACCTCGCCCCCACCCCCCATCTCCAGAAATTCTTCCTCCAGCGGGAGATCGTTAGAATATATTCTAAATGGAGGAGCTCAGTAAAGGGTCAAAACTAAGTCACCGAAGGCTCGACAGAAATCTATGGATGAGGCAATTAGATATGGACCAAGATTATGTTGCGAACCGAATCCAATCTCTTCCAATAAATACAAGCATGGTCGGACCATCCCAACATCGCAAAGTACTGGAAGAGAGGTCTTTCATGGAGACAAGAGCCTATCTTTGGTAGCCAAGGATGACTTGCCTATATCCTTATAGAAGCTTTCATTTGCCCAGGCCATCCAATCGAGCTCGAAAGCATGATGTGGTTGGCATAGGCAGTCTCCTTGGCTAGTCTAAGTGGTTCTTGTCCCCCATGCTAGACCTACATCTCTTCCACAGCAGTAGCAACAGAGATTATTGATAGGCCATCAGAATAAACAGGGAAGATAAACTGAATGTCCACGATAGAATATTGTATTATGAGAATCTATCTGGGATCGATGTAGTAGTTGCTCTTCTACCAGTGATTAGACTTAGTCTGCGTCCAAGGATATAGCGGTTGGTGTGTCTACGAGCACAAGTTCACCTTACATATATGTTCGTGCTGTGCAAGCCTCTCTTTTGTGTATGCGGACGTAATCGTCACTTGAATGAGGTTGGTCATAACTCTGGATGCAGCATAGATTAAGGTACCTTTGGATGGGGATATCTATGTTTCATTTCAATTTTAAACCATATGGATTACTTGTCAGCTATCTGGTACTTCTAATACTTTGGGTGGTTTATTTGCACTGGCTCCCTTTTGTTTTCAAATGTGAGACAGGTGGCTCCCTTCTGTTGCATCGGAGGCTGTCGATGATTCTTTAAACCATCATATTCATGGTAAGAAATTCTCTGTTTGGTGGCTAGAGGAAATGGATCCAGGATATCCATACCCCATTGAGCTAATTTAGATACCTTAATGTGATTACTAGATATTAACATTCTCCAACATGGAATGGCTTATGCATTAATATCATGAACTGCAGTAGAGGATTAAAGATGGGCTTCAGAAGGACTAATAGCCATGGACCTAGAACTAGTCCACAATGAGTATCGTTAAGCGTTACATTCATTATTATTGACTCATTCCTGTTATGCCATCAGTTTACATGATACTAAAGCCAAGGTCTCAGAGCTACTCAATATTTCATTATTGATTCATTCCTGTTATGCCATCGGTATCGGAGCTGCTTATATTTATCATCTTGTCCTCATTTTTATCTCCATTTTTTTAATCGAGACCACAGGTAGATGGAGTATAAGGACTAATTATTAGAATTTTATACTGCAATTGAACTTACAGGAAGAAATTAGACTGAACCACACTGTCGTCAAGTAGCATCTTAGTTTTCCAATCCTAACTCTGAGTATTTCTGATAGAGGTTGTGTAGAGTTTGACTTTATCACAATAATTTAACGTTCTCCAACATAGAATGGGTTATGCATTAATATCACACACTGCAATGAGGATTAGAGATGGGCTTCAGAAGGACTAATAGCCATAGACCTGAAAGATAGCTAAGGACACCATAACATATATTTTTGTGTCAAGTGGTTAATTAACAAATATGTCAAGCAAATACCTGAAAGATAGCTAAGGACACCATTACATATCTCCTGTACTTGGTGACTATGGAAAGAGAAAAACAGTTAGTGTTTTCTTTTGTGGTGGAACCGTGCTTTCTAGCCGCTCAACATATCCTCTTCTTCTGAGATTGTCTCACTGCTTCCTTCCTGCTATCAGCCTTTTAATTCTAGTTCGGTTAATTTCCTCTCAAGGTTATCTACTCCATCGTGAGGTCCCACTTCACTACCTTTTCTCTCTTCTCTTCTGTTTCCCTCTCCTTTTCCTTCTCTGGCACTCCTCTATGCAACCATTTTATGACTTACTATATTTTTAACGAATGGGTTAGGCCTCCCTAAATTTTTTTTCTTCAAGAAAAAAAGATTTATGGTCCAGTATATGTAACTCAAGTTTTGCTTCTCAATAAGCAAGCTTGAGAAACCTACCAACTCACAAAGCTCATGAACTAATACATTTGTGCAATTATTTAATACAAATTATGTACGTATTATTGCAACTACTAGACTTCCTCTTTAATAAGCTACACTTTGACTTTATCAATTTTTCTCATTATAAAAAGCTAGGTGTTTCAATTGCAAATATATTTGCAAATAATTCCGCATCTGTTAAGTTGAGTTCACCTTCATGGCCTTTCATCACAAGTAAGGATATAATTTAGGTTTTCCCTGCGAAGTTAGGACTGACTTTCTCCTAGAGCTTTTTCCTTGATAATTTCTTAGTGCAATATTAAGCATAGGATGGGAACACAAATTTTAAAAGCCATTGTGCCTTACAACTAAAGTCCTGACCGAAGCTTTCCATGTACTTTCTTTGTGAATTTGGGTCGGCTAAAGCATCCTAACAAATCGAGAGATTTGAACTTTACTTCTATATGATTTGACTAATTTAAAATTTGAATCACCGATTAAGAAACATTTTGTATAGGATGGCCATCCTAAGATCAAGAATAATATGGGTGAAGATGATGAGATTACAAGAAAACTAAGATATATCCACATGAAAGATACATAGATAAAGGCCTAAAAAATATGGGGATATGCCTATACTCATGTTGGTACACACGTTTGGTTAAACATTGGATATGCTCGGTGTGGGTATAGCTTATACCCATGTTATTTTTTTTCGTGCGCATATCCCCTGCTTTATCTATATAATATCTAACATAGGTAAGAGTATATACTTGGGTATAGACCTAGTGTACACCATTCTTTATTAAACATGGATAACTAAATACATACGAATTAGAATTCGTGGGACTTACCAAAATGTAAGTATAAATGAATCTCTACTATCAATAATAAAACATGAGTATATAATTAACTTTTAGACATTACTATTCTATCCAATTTCAAAATATAGATCACCTATAATAATAAATAAAAATAAAAATTATGTATAGATAACTTATTTAAGCATCCTATATTGTTGAATAATATATGAAAATTAGTAGCTTCAAAGATATGAAACAACTGAAAATAAGAAATAATCTTCACCACTGTATTAACGAAAACTAAACATACATAGTGGTGGTCTCAAAAAATTATCTCAATAACTTTTTTAGTTTTATTAAAATCCAAAGAACAAAATCATACACCATTAGTTTTTTAAATATAAAAGAAAGTAAATACTAGAACTCAAAATATAGAATAAAGAAGTTCCAACTGATCTCTTTCATTTTATACATAAGTTCTAAGCTCACTTTTACTACACCGAAAAAAGAATAAAGTAAACTTGAATTGATGACACCAAATAGTTAACTTTGCAAAATCTGAGAGTTCATCAACCTATGAAGCCATCAACAAAATAATTCCTATCTTTTCTTAGCGCTATCCATCATATCTTCGATCTGAATCTACAAAAAAAAGATATAAATAAATAAATATATATATATATATATATCATTTTAGAGCTTAAGTCATTATTAAAAATATATGTATATAAATACATACATAATCTTTCCACCAAATAATGTGAGTACCCATAGCATATTTCATTAAAGCTCGACTTTTGTCCTTTATAAGCAATAGAGCATCGGGATCAGTTACATAAAAAATAGAAACCATACAAAAGACATTTTCCAAACTCTTATCCCTAAAAAGATAAATATGGGATAAAATGAGAATTTAAGTGTTATATAGATACAAATTCTAGTATTATAAACCAATCTTTGATATCTTGGTAGATTCAACCAACTCTAATCTATGTTCATAGCTATATATGTATCTAAAATAAATATAAAAAAAAAAAATAAGTAAAGGATACTGAAGTAAAATTTTTTGAGAGGCTAATATGAAGGAAAAACTAGTTTCTAGTCTCGCAGAATCAATCTAATTGGATCAGATCTGCAGTAAAATTTTATAAAATTTTTTCCTACGATTTGATCAAATTTGAGAGTTTTTAGTTCTAATTAGATTGATTTAAAAATAAAAATAAAAATAAAAATGAACTAATAATAACAATTATCACTAGATTGAGTGAATGGTTGATCCTATAGCGATGATCTAATTAGACGAGATTTCAACATTAGCCGCATACGTGCCCAGTATCTACTAGCATTCACTTGGATCAGATCTGGAGGTCTTTTTCTTCTAGATCTGATCTCAGAAGATCAAATATAGAATCTGAGATCATATCCAAAATCTTTGTGGTTTTCCTTCGATCCAATCTTCGGTAGCAATGCGATCTTCTCACAATCAGGATATTCTTGACTCGATCTTTGCAGCAACAGTCCACCAATGCTTGATGGCTGAATCGTCCAACTTTTGGGCATGGAGAAGAGGGAGAGGATTAGGGAGAAATGGTGTGAAGGTGGAGAGAGTGGCAGAGCCTTTGTGTGGGATATTAGATATGATCAAACACCTTTGATCTAGATCCCTTTTATAGACCATATGAAACCCTAGTCCTAGAGCCTTAAGCAAATAGTTTGCTTAGAGCAAAAGGACTCCTCTCTATTTTCCATGCCACATTCAGATTTCCCATTAATTTTGTCATACAAAATAGAGAAAATTATGGCATGGGTAAAAGTGGGTTGGCACCAATCTTCCCTCTCCCTAGAGTTTGAATTATTTCAAACTCTTTGACCCGTTCAAATCCCATTTGAATGTGCAACCTCCTTTAAACCTTATCCACTAAAGGTACACACCAAAGAGGAGGCATGCACCCTCTCCCTTCTCGTGAAAATATCTAGGGTGCATGCCCTAAGAAAATCTCCAAGGGGCATGCGCACCCTTCCCTTTCTTTCTTGCAAGATCAAGTCAAACGGTCTCTTAACCTGACGCCCCTTGCATGGGATTAAAACAAGTCCTGATCTCATCAGAACAAGCTCTAATCTGACCAGAACAAGATCTAAACATATCAAAATAAATCCATACAGGATTTCTAGATGTGCCAAATCAAATTTGACTAAGTTCAGACCAACTAGAAAGTCTATAGAAGAAGAAAGCCAGGTCCAATCGTGTGCTAGCATGATTTTCTTGAATTTGATTGGATCTAATCCAAATCAATCGAATCAGGTTAGTCCGATTGATAACATCCAGATTCAAACCTTGTTTGTATGACCTGATTTGATTCCATTCTTTATGATAATAGAATATATCGCGATCTCTATCATCGACATCATCGAAACACCTTTCGATGGATTAGAACTCTTTTGATTCATTTAATTAGAATTATCGATCATCAAGATAATTCTAATTAGATAATTCTAATTGATTTCAAAATCCATCAATGACACCTAGCAGTGTATGGGGGCAATCCATTAGAACCGAATATAAATCTCTTTATGCAGCTAACTGTGTGATTAGGTTCTTCTATCATGAGTTCCAACAGGATCTAGGTCAAGATGAACTTGTCAAACCCAACACCTATCATATGAATGAATTATTCAATTCGAGTCCAATGTGAAATTCTAATAGAAACTTCTTTCTATTATTTCACATTGCCATGGCATGTGCTTTAGGACTCAATCTCATGATCATCATAGGACTACTTTTCTACCGAGGTTGATAGATCCCATATTGGTGTAATCCAATTTCTATAATAAACATGTTATAGCCAACATACACCTCAGAATTTTGAATGGCTAGCAGACCGAATTATGGTATAGTCAAACTATAATACACTTAAGATGAATTATCGATATACTTTAGATCAAAGAACCAGACACACGACTGTAGCATCAAGCTAGTCATCGACGAGAAGATAAACTCTCTTATGACTACTCGAGGTGGTCATGCTCAGTGCTCTTCTTCCCAACAAGTATCTATACTCTCATTTCGGTGTCTCCACATTATAGACTCAAGACTCATCTATCCTAAAAAAATGATCATACATCGATCTTTCGGATCGATCACCATCCTCATGATGATTCTATAATTGAGAGTAGTTTATGAATTAATTATAATAATACATGCCTTAAATTTTCAACTCTTGAGAATGTGTCATCATGCCTATTAACTCAATGAATGTATCACAGATACTTTAATAATACACAATATGATAGAAAATAATTTATTTATTAATTTTTAATTTAAATTTATAAAAATATTTTAAGAAAGTATTTTATAAGTGTCAGTCAATCTGTCTTCTAGGGTACATATCTAATAAACTTCCACTTGATCTAAAGCCAATTGGCTACAAATCTAAGTCTTCTCAAGATGGACTTCGATCTTCTGTTGACCTAAAGGCTTCGTTAGTGGATCAGCCGCATCGTCTACGATGTTGACTCTCTTGACCTCGACGTATCCCTTTTCGAGGTAATTGTAGATGATGTGAAATCACCACTCGATGTGCTTGAACTTTTGGTGAGACCTCAGCTCCTTAGTTATGGCTATGGTGTCATTGTTCTCGTAGTACAGAGGAACGGCATTTGATGGCATCACTTTGAGCTTTGCAATGAATTTCTTGAATCAAAACATCTTCTTCGTAGCTTTCGAGGCAGTGATGTACTGAGCTTCCATATTGGAATTTGCTATCACTATTTTCTTAGAATTTTTCAACCTTACAACCATTGCACATAAATAGACTTCTAAATGTCGACTTTCGATCATTAATATCAGACATAAAGTCTGAGTCTATATATCCCTAGACTTGGAGTTCTCTGTTACCAAATATTAGAATATATTCTTAGTCCTTCTCAAGTACTTAAAGATACATTTCACAAAAGTTCAGTGCTCTTTGCTTGGATTCGACTAATACTTGCTAGTGACACTTACAGTATGGGCAATATCAGATCGTGTATATAGCATGACGTAGATGAGGCTTTCTATTGCCAAACCATAAGAGATCTTGCTCATGCATTCAATCTCTTTCAATGTGTTGGGGCATATCTTCTTGGAGAGATGAATGTCATGTCTGAAGGACACAAGTCCCCTCTTGAAGTTCTCCATGCTGAACCTCTTTAGCACATCCTCTATGTGCATCTTATGTGAGAGACCTAGGATCCTCTTCGATCTATCTCAATAGACCTTAATTCCTAAAATGAAGGATGCTTCTCCTAGATCTTTTATAAAAAAACTTCTTAGATAACTATACTTTCATCGAGGTCAACATAGGAATATTAGTCCCAATCAGAAGGATATCATTCACGTACAGTACGAGAAAGACAACAATGCTCTCACCGATCTTTTTGAACACATGAGGTTTCTCCTAATTTTTTATGAAATCAAACGATTTGATTACATCATTGAAATAAGCATTCTAGCTCTAAGATGCCTGCTTGAGTCTATAGATGGACCTTGGCAGCTTGCAGATCTTGTGATCACCATCATTGGATGTAAAACCAAATGGCTATTCCATATAGATATCTTTCTCAAGATATTCATTTAGGAATGTCATTTTCACATCCATCTATCATATTTCATAATCCAAATATGCCGTGATAGCAAGCAATGAGCAGATGGATTTAAGCATAGCTAGTGGCGAGAAGACATCATGATAGTCCATGCCTTCGCACTGACTATATACTTTCACCACTAATCTAGCCTTGAATATCTCCATATTTCCATCAGCACCTATCTTTCTCTTGAAGATCCATTTACACCTAATAGGTACTATCCATCAGATGAACCTACCAAGGTCCAAACTTGGTTCGAGTGTATTGAGTCAATCTCTAACTTCATTGTCTCTCGCCATTTCTTAGAGTCGATATTTGATATCACCTCATCATAGATTTTAGGATCATCCTCATAAATCCCATGTATTTTTTATGAGGAATATTTTTTCTACATCCTCAAAAATGGTACCTAAGTATCTCTTAGAAGGATAAAAAACTCTATTTGACCTATGAGGTGGAGGAGGTAGCATGCAGATCGGCTCAGACTAACCAGATTCCTCAAGTTTCTTGGCTCGTTGCTCTTCGAAGACTTTCTTCTCAAGCCTAACCTATCTTTCAATGCCACCATCTTAAATAAATTATTTCTTAAAAAATATAGTATGTCGACTCATAATCATATTATGGTCTTCTGAAAGATAGAAATAATACCCTAATGATTATTTAGGATATTCGATGAATCGAGCTCTAAGGGACTTAGATTCTAACTTGTTCACCTATTGTCTCTTGACATGAGCTGGACAATCCTAAATTCTGAGATGACTCAAACTTGACTTCTTACCATGTCATATCTCATATAGTATGGTAGGAATGATTTTAGAAGAAATCCTATTTAGTAGATAAATTACTATTAGTAGACTATATCCCTAAAAAAATTCAAAAAGATCTATGAAGCTCATCATAGATCGGACCATATCTAAGGATTCAGTTTCTTCATTTTGAAATTTTATTGGGTTGAGACGTTCCAGATGGAGTCTATTATGAAACTATGCCATTCTTCTTGAGATAGTCTAAAATTTTTTGACTAAGATATTTGCCTTCTCGATCTGATCGAAGAATCTTAATGGGCTTTCTGATTTATTTTTTCACTTCATGTCTGAATTTCTTAAATTTTTTAAAGACTTCAAACTTATGACATCAGGTACAATACCCATACTAAGAAAAATCATTAATAAAGATGATGAAGTAGACAAAATTGCCTCTAACTAGCACATCGAATGGGCCGCAGACATCTATATGCACTAGGGCAAGTAACTCTGTGATCCTTTTGCCATATCCTATAAAAGATAGCTTGGTCTTTTTACCTTGAAGGCGTGACCTACAAATCGGATATGACTTGAAAGTTAATGGATCCATTAGTCCAATTTTTTTTTAATTTGTTAATCCTATTTTCTGATATATGACCTAGCCTAAGGTGCTATGAGTATCATCTGTTCGAGCTATCTCTAGATTGTTTAGATCCTATGGCATTCATATTTTGCTTGACACAATGAATAAGTATATCTACATATAACTGATAGAGATCATTTATTAAGAAATCACTTACAATTTTATTTCTTTCATAAAGAGTGATATAGTGGTTCTTATTGAAACTAATTACATAAACTTCTTGTGCCAAATAGGAAATAAAAATCAGATTCTTGCTTATAGCAGGTACATAAAAACAATCTCTAAGAATTAATATGCTTTTCAACAGTAGTTATAAAGGATAGATTTTCATGGCAATAGCAGCAACTCTTGCTCCATTTTTTACGTGCAGGATCAGCTCACCATCCCTCAACCTCCTGCTATCCTCAAGATCCTATAAAGAAGTGCACAAATAAGCACTAGATTTAGAGTCAAGCCTCCAATTGGATGTAGAAAAAACCATTAGGTTCATCTCAATGCCGAGCATACCTTTAGAAGGTCCATCTTCCCTCTTATTCTTCAGGATGACAAGGTAAGTAGGGTAGTTCCACTTCTAATGGCCATCGAAGTTGCAGTGAAAATACTTTTCTTTCTCCACGGCCTTCTTTTTCAGCTTACCCTTCTTCTCCTTCTTCTCTTTCATCTTTTGATTCTTCATAGACTTCTTCTTTTCAGAGAATTTTTTCTTGAAAGAAGTCCACTCCATAGTAAGAACAGAGCCCCTTGAACTCTTCAAGGTCCCCTCAGTAATCACCAGCATGTTCATCAACTCGGCCAAGATGCACTAGATCTTATTTATATGGAAGTTTACTATAAACCACCTATATGAATTGGTCAAGGACTGCAAGATCAAATCAATCTGTAGATCCTTGTCCATCGATATGCCGAGCTTCTCAAGCTCCTCTAAGTCTATAATCATCGACAAGCAATGATCATAGATCGACTGTCCATCACGCATCTGCGTCTTAAAGAGTCTCTTCGCTACTTCATCTATGCGACTCTGCTCACCGTACAACTCTTGTAGATAGGCCAACATTTGGCCAGCAGTTTTTATGTCTTCGTGTTGGCATTATAACTTTTTAGACATCGAGGCCAATACATAGCACCTGACCTTATTATCATCGTCCGACCACTTCTCATGAAACGCTTTCTGATCAGCAGTCGGATGGACTAGGAGAGGAGAAAGTTCCTGATCTAAGACATAGGTTAGCTTCTTAGAACTTAAAATAATTTTTAAGTTTCGAAGCCAATCCTTGAAATTAAGTTCGATCAATCGGTTGGTCTCTAGGATTTTGGCTAGGGGATTAGATGCAGATATTTTTCTATAGAAAGTCAATATTTTTAATTAGATTTTTAATTGACTTAATCAATTTATTTAGAAATTTTATTTTTAAATAAATTTTGGGCTTCCACTATTTTTTTAAATCCCTACACTCTCTTGGAAAAGATGCAAAAATCTCATGATCAAAGATTTTTACTGGATGGTGCGGTTCCACCGATTGGCTCACCACCTCACCTAGTAATTATTGATGATGACTCAACTAATGAGTGGATAACTCTTGTCCAATATTTTTCTAAACATATTGCACCAAACTCAATATCTAATTCATAAAGTTCATCGTGCTTGGAATATTGCTTCACTCTTTGGTTAAGTTAGACCCACCATTTGCATGAATTGGATTCGTGATTGGAACCTTCAACGTATCTAAAATATTAAGCTCAACCCATCATACTACTACAAAAAAGAGCTACGACAGTAGTTCGTAACTGCTGTCGTACCCCAAAAAATTGCTGCCATAGCTTATGGCAACGATTTTCTTACCACTGCTACTGCAGTCGTTATCGTAGCTCTATGACAGCGGTTGTTTGAATCGCTGTCATAGATAGTCTATTGCAGCGGTTTATAAACCGCTATAATATATCGACCTATAGCAACGGTTATATAACCGCTGCCATAGATCTAATGCAGTGGTTGGCACCGTTTGCACCACGGACCTATGGCAGCGGTTGGCACGGATATGATAGCGGTTATAAAATCACTACCGTCGATCTTGAATAATTAAAAAAATTAAAATTTTTATTTTTTTATATATTTTACCTGATAAATATAGATATATAATATTAAAAAATATAATAAATACAAAAATTATTCTAAAATACTAAAATTTTACTATCGAATAAAATTTATTATAATAATTTTTTTAAAAAATAAAATATATCAAAGTTTCTTAAATCTACATCATCATCGTCATCACCGAAAGCCGGAGCCAGAGCTGGTGCTGTAGCCAGAGCCAGAGCTGGAGTTGGAGCTAGAATACGGGCCAACATATCCTTGAAGCCCATGACTCCAAAACATGCACTGAGGTGGACGAAGCATGCTCTGACTACTCCTCGGATGCTGAACTGCACGTAACCTACCGAGGGACAGGGGTGAAAGCTAGATGGCATTTCGATGCCATCGTGACCTACAATGTTAATAAACATTAATCAATATAATATGTTGAATAATAATATTAGTATAGCATCAATAAATAGTCTCTAATATTTATACCAGACGGGGGTCTCTTAATAGCCGACACGGCATGACACGGCACGGCACGGCACGGCTTACCGGCATGGCACATATTTTTCTTAAGCTTCCAAAGATCAGAAGAAAGAGAGCTCTTTGATCAAAATAAGAAAGATATAAAAAAATTTAAATAAAAATTAATAATTAGACTCAAATAATTTATACCAGAATGTTGAAGTCATCGCCTAGTGGCATCTACAATATGGACGTCACCATCGCTCCTGACAAATGTGTTTGGGACCTCGACAGTACCAGATAAGTTTTGTCCTAGAGGAGCGCTTTACACGGTATCATCAAAAATATGCCTAGGCACCATCCTCACAACAATACCCCATTGAGGCTCCAAGGAATCACTAACGTAGAAGACTTGACTAGCTTGGGAGGCAAGTATATATAGTTCTTCAGTACGGAGATGGCGTTGCATGTTAACGAGAGTAAAACCACAATCATCAATCTTCATCCCAGACTGTTATAAGGTGTCAAACCAATCATACTTCATCAACGCGATCCTTCCTTTAGAATAATAGTCCAAGATGACTATCTTCTCCACTACGCCATAATAGTTCAAATCCTCCGTACGAGGCTATGAATCCCTCGAGCTAGCATAACACCCAGTGGTGGCACTTAACATGATGCCACTATTTTATGTTGCCATATTTACGGATTTGCTGTGAATATTAAACTTGTAGTCGTTAATGACGAGCTGTTTATACTCACGCACGGTACGATTAGGACCTATTGAAAGAGTATGCACTTCAGAGCTCACATCATCGAGCGGCAATCTTCACACCTAATTAAGAAGATGATATCTAATTAGTAAACATATTCCAATAAGTTGTACTAGGCAAGAATATATAATCGCTTACATGATCTTTGAACCATTCAGAAAATTCATTGCTATGCATTTTCTCTTTTTTCCACATACTTAGAGCGCCATGTTTTACTCTTATGACCATCTTGTGTTTGCTGCATGCATAAAGAATAAATTTAGATATAATTAGATATTTTTTAATTATTATAAAAAAAATAATGTTGAGTGACTCACCTTATGTACGACTCAATGACATCACAGTTGAAGAGCACGTAGCAGTGTACCTTATCTCTTTCCTCAATGCTCAAATCAGTGAAACAGTATGAAGTGAAAAGTCCATCTGGCTGTGGAATGGACTCAAATGCAGGCTCAATTGGCTCATACTGATCATCCTAATTTCTCATTGATCGATTACGACGTGTCTCGAGCTTATTTAAGTACATGGTATAAAAATCCATACACTCTTGATCCAAATAACCTTCTACTATAGATTCCTCCGGACGATTCATATTTCTTACATAAGATTTTAGAGTTTGAATATTTCTCTCAATAGAATACATCCATCGATAGAACACTAGGCCTCCAAGTGCAACTTCTCCTACAAGGTGCATGGTGAAATGCATCATAATCGTGAAAAATGATGGTGAAAATATCTTCTCTAGATCACATAATATAGTCTCTGTCCTTGCATTCATTTTCTTCACGTCTTTCTTTAGCAACTTCTTTGCACAAATATCTCTATAAAAATTGCAAAGATGAATAATCATCATTCTAACATTTTTTGGCAACATGCGGCGAATAGCTATTGGGATCAATTCCTGCATCAGTATATGATAATCATAAGTCTTCAATCCCCCAAGTTTGACATCCTTACTATTCACATGCTTTGATATGTTACTTGAGTATCCATCTGGGATCTTTATGTTCTCCAACACACGAAGAAATATGGACCGTTCGGAGGCATTCGTAACATAGCATGCATGAGGAAGCCTTCATTGTTCTCCCTCTGTCGGCTTTGGATGGAGTAATCTTCTAATACCCCATTCTTTCAAGTTAAGTTGGAAATTCAAGTCATCCTTGGTCCTATCCTTGATATTCAAGATTGTTGCCAAAAGAAGCTCATATGCATTCTTTTCAATATGTATTACATCTAAGTAGTGGTGCAATAAGTTTGTCTCCCAATATGGCAAGTCAAAGAAGATGCTCTTTTTCCTCCAATTAAAGTGTATGTCATCTTTTTTTGATCGATGCTTCCTTTTTTTATCATCAATCGGATCATCTTTCCCAAATTCAATACTAAAATCATCCAACTCTCTAAGTACTTCACTTTCAGACATCTGGTCAGGCGCCTCATCTTCTTTAACAGTACCATCGAAGGAGCGTGCATCCCTTCTGTATGGATGGTTTCGATGGAGGAAACGTCGATGCCCTATATAGCTAAAGCTCCTCCGATGTGTCAACCTTCTAGATCGGATGTTTCTTCCATAGATCGAACATGCTAGCTCACCTTTGGTGCTCCAACCCAATATTAGGGTATAGGCTGAAAAATCATTTATTGTCCACAAAAGCACTACGCGCATGGAGAATGACTCATTCAGCAAAGCATCAAAAGTTGGAACATCTTGAATGCTCCATAACTATTTCAGCTCGATAATAAGAGGCTGCAAATAAACATCAATGTCATTACCTACCTCCATCGATCTAGGGATGAGCACTATCATGAAAGCAAAGAAATTTTTCATACACATCTACGGTGGGAGGTTGTAAACAGAAATAAATACTAGCCATACACTATAGATAGTATTCATATACTTGAATGGATTGAAACCATCACACGATAAGTCCAACCTCACATTATATCTCTTATGCGAAATCGAGATGTAATTCATTAAACTTCAGAATTCTATCATGCCTCTCCATCAACTGGATGCCTCAATGCATCATCTTTTGTTCAGTCCTCTTCATGCCATCTCATGTCCTTCAATGTCTTTGCCGACATAAATAATTTTTGTAGTCTCGAAATCAATGAAAAATGCCACATCAACTTTTGAGGTACACGAGTCGATGTGCCATTTTTATTTTATTTTCATCTTGATACACCATATCTCGTGCACTCATTGTGGTAGACATCCCTCTCCCAATAAAGCATGCAATCATTGGGACATGCATGTATCTTGATATAAGTAAAGTCCAGCTGTTCAATAATCTTCGATGCCTCATAATTATTCTTCAAAATTCATGCATCATTCGAAAGAATGTCCTCCAAAAGCTCTAGTATGCAGTTCACTCCATTATTACTAAACTTGTTGGAGCATTTCGTATGATACAATCAGATTAAGAACTCAAGCTTTGCCATCTTTTCACATCCAAGATACAATGGAACATTAGCATCCTCCATCAACTTGCAGATCTTCTTCACATCCTCACTATTTGTCATTTGACCAATCATAGAATCAGACATTGACGTAGATGCACCGTCATTATGGCCAACAAATGAAAAAATGTCACGAACCATTTGTTCTACTCTCCCTTCAGGTTGATCGCCTCCTTGCGGCCTGCCCTCACCATGTTGGTCCCAATAAATTTCATAACCGACTTTAAAGGCATAAATAGTGAGGTGATCATTGACATCTTGACGAGGTAGCCACGGTTCATCCATACACTTTTTACGAGAACATTGGATTAGTCCATGGTTTCCAAATTTCTCTATAGCATAATCAAGAAATTTTTGAAATTCAGCCTCATATTCTAGCGAGAGTCTACTAAACTTCATCCACCCCTTATCTATTTTAAAAATGATGATACTCCAAGTAAATTATGTGTGGAACTCAGATTAAATATCATTTTTAGATATACAATAAATGCACCCTATCATCAACTAATAGGTAAAGATAGATCATATCCCATTCAACAATTGCATTAATTCTATAGGTTCATTATAGTAATCAAATGATATGGAACAAGGATCGAATGAAATTTTGACAACAAGAAAAATACTATCCAAAATTTTATTCAAAATCCTTAGCATACCATTTGATTACTGCAATTACCTATAGAATTATCTGTAATTTTCAAACTATCCATATTGGATAATCATTTGATCATTGTACATAATTCTCTAATCCGTATAACTATATATAATTGTACGGATGTCGGAGATAATGTACACTAATCAATTGACGGGTCTATTATTATACAATGCAATAAACAAAAGCAACAAGATATAAACATCCAAAAAATGTTATGCAATAAATTCTACAACATGAATTACATTCATAAATAATTAAGGATGAGCAACAATCATAGATCCGATCTCTTGTACAAATCTTGGTGTTAATCTAGAAACCTGAAAGAAGAACAAAATAGATGGTGGTGGCACCTTAGGGCTTAAAGTTGGAATCTTAGAGAGACATATCAAATACTATTTGCTTAGAAGCCGAGCTGGCTCCGTGCCTGAGATAGCCGGCTCCGTGCCTGAGACATCCGGCTCAGGTCCTCTCCCAATCAGCTCGATCACGGTCCGAGCTGGCTCGACTGCATATCCGAGCCAGCTTGGCTATATGCCATCCCCCCGATCACTCCCTCTCTCCCTCTCTCGATCTCTCTCGTCAGCTCCGGCGGCGAGGCCAAACCCCTTCCTTCCAGCTTTTCCATCTCTCGATCTTCCTCTCTCCCTCTCTCGATTTTTCCTCGCCGATGAGGTCGGACCCCATCCCTCCCTCTCTCACTCTCTCGATCTCGATCTCCCTCGCTTGGCAAGGTCAGGACCCCATCCCTCCTAGTGATGCCGGCAAGGCCGGACCCCCTCCCTCCCTCTCTCACTCTCTCGATATCCCACTCTTCCTCTCTCGATCTCCCTCACCGATGAGGCTAGACCCCCTCCTCCCAATGATGGCGGCGAGGCCAGACCCCCTCGCTCCTAATGATGGTGGTGAGATCGGATCCCTCCCTTCCTGTCTTCCTCTCTCGATCTCCCTCGTCAGTGATGGCGGCGAGGCCGGACCCCCTCCCTCCCTCCCTCCCACTCTCAGACTTCCTTGCCGACGGCCGACGAAGCGATCGACCCTCCCTCTCTCAATCTGTCGGTCTCCCTCTCAGTCTCTCCATTTCTTAGTTTCAGGTTTCAGAATCGGGTTCGACCTTTCGAGATCCATTAGGATCCGGATCTGGTACTTCAAGTACAGATCTATCGGATATTTGGATTTGGATCTGGTATCAGTAATTAAAATTGGATCCGAATTTGAATATCTAAATTTTGATCTGAACCCAATCCATTGACGGATCTAGTCCACAGTCACCGACATGGCACAGTCCAAGGCTACCACCACAGCACGGCCTAAAAACTACGATATGTAGATAATTATAATATTTATAATATTTATTATAAATATTTTATAAATTATTATAAATATACATGATTAATAAATAATACTATAAAATTAAAAAAATTATACCTATGGCCATAGAGAGCGGATCGCATCGAAAGCTCCGAGGGTCATCAACGATGATGCTAGAGGAGGACGACGGCACTAGAGGTAACCTGCGAAATAAAAGTAAGATAGTGAGATAGAGAAAAGAGAGAAAAAGAGGAAAGAGAGAGAGAGAGAGTAGGGGTGGTCGGGGATGGGGGCTAGGGGGAGGGGGCACAGTAATGAGGAGGCCCGAGAGGCACAGTGACAGGAGGGTCGGCAACCGAAAAGGAAGAGTGTGGGGGGTGGGGGGCCGAGTCGGGGGTGGCGGGGAGGGGCGGTCGGGGATGAGGGAAGGAGGGCAGTCGGGGTGAGGGTTGAGGGTGGGGTGGGGGGGCCGGGTGGGGGGTGGCGGGGAGGGCGCCGGAGATGGGGGGCTAGCAGGGGTGGCAGGGAGGGCGGGTCGGGGATGGGGGGAAGGAGGGGCGGCCGGGGGGAGGGTGGGGAAGAGCGGCTGGAGATGGAGGAAAGGAGGGGCAGCCGGGGGGAGGGTGGGGAGTGGCGGGTGGCGGGGAGGAGCGGCCGAAGATGGGGGGAAGCAGGGGTGGCCGGGGGAGGTGGGGGGTGGGGGTGGCGAGTGGTGGGGAGGGGCGATCGGGGATGGGGGGTCGGAGGGGAAGAGGGAAGGAGGGGCGGCGCCAGCCGAGGGGGAAGGAGGGGTGGCACCGACCGGGGGGGAAGAAGTCTCACCGACGACAGAGAGGAGGGGGAGAGACAAAGAGAGAGATCAAGCGCGTACGGAAGGAAAGCAGAAAAAATTTGAAGATTTTTAACCTAACCTATGGTAGTGGTTATGGAACCGCTGCCAGTGGTTACCCAAAATCACTGCCACCGTAGATCCATAACAGCGATTTTTGATAACCACTATCATAGATTAAAAATATATTTTTTTATTTTTTCTCTAAATATTATATAATTTTAAAATTTAATACTCATCTTCATCGTTCATTATCTAAATAATTATCATTAGAGTATTATCATAAAAGATCGCCTCAATCCGATGACCCTAGCTTCATCGATCAAAAAAATTTGATTTCGATGATCACAAATGACGATGCGATGATTTGATAGATAGAGATCTTCGATGGATCCAAAAATCTGCAACGATGATCTCAATGATGTTTGTAGCATACTATCAAAGTTTCACTTCAATTGAATATCGTTATCATGGTCAATTTAGTATGGAATGATTTCGGTCATTAAATTAGAAACAAGTGATCAAAAGATTAAATAACATTCGATTATGAGATAATTTTTTAGTTAAATAATTTTTATTATAATTTTAAATATTTTATACAATGATGATAGTAAAATTTAAATTATTTTTGTATAAACTATTCATGTTAAGTAGATATTGCAAAAGCACGAGCATAACAACCAGTGAAGTTTTAAAATGATTATCAGGAGACGTATAGTTTTAGACTCACGAGTTGAATTTTATAATCACTATCATAAAACATGATTAAAGTAGTAGCCAAGATCATTTATAAAAAAAATTATCTCATAATCAGACACCGTTTGGTCCTTTGATCACTCGTTTATCATTTAACGATCGAAACTAACCGATACTAAATTGACCAAGATAACGATATTCGATTGAAGTGAAACTTTGATAGTATGCTACAAATATCACCAAAATCATCGTTGCAGATTTTTGGATCCATCAAAGATATCCATCTATCAGATCATCGCATCATCGTTCGTGATCGTCAAAATCAAATTTTTTGATCGATGAAGCTAGGGCCATCGGATCGAGGTAATCTTTTACGACGACACTCTAATGATAATTATTTAAATAATGAATGATGAAGATGAACATTAAATTTTAAAATTATATAATATTTGTTATAATGAACCGTTGCTATAGGTCGATCTATGGCAGTAATTTTTTATAATCGCTGCTATAGGTTCGACCAATGGTAGTGGTTTTCATTAACCGCTGCTATATATCAGACCTATGGCAGCGGTTACAAAAATTGCTGTCATAGGTCTGATCTATAGCAGTGGTTAACGAAAATCACTGTCGTAGGATCTATGGTAGTAGTTTCGAAAATCGCTACCATAGTATGCACTGCCATAGACCATTTTTATGGTAGTGTCAATTCGTAGCATCCTATACCTAATAGCTATGGTTACATCTTTTTGGTGCAATTAAATCATTGTATCTAGCCAAGAATAATCAACCTCGAGAAGGGCCTACATAACTACAATGGTGAAAGACTAATTGACTTAATATTTTTTTAGAAAGATTTTAATTCAGATCTTTTTAATCTTAAATAGTCATAACTATTATGACTAATCTAGTGGTATGAATTAGCTTGAATCGTTAGAAATCTCAATACAGAACTGGGTCGAACCAATCGGCTAGGTAAGTGAGATTGGTGGGAGGGATATACCATTAACTCGCTGTGGATGCATCTAAGTAGAGTAGCTCCCGATTAAAAACCATCGATCATATCTGTCAGACTTACTTTAGATATGAATTTATCAAATCATAACTGATTGGATTAGCCTATAATCTAAGCTCGAACTGCGGAGCCAGATTAGATCTTGGATGATCGATCATATGTGACTATGAATCGATCTTGACCAAACTTACAACTATTAGACTGATCAATTTTAGCATTTTTGATCCCACCTAACCAATTCTTAATTCGGTTTGATCAACCACTCAAGCTAAACCTAATCAAGCTACCCATATCTTAAACACATGTTTTATGAAGATATCTTTGATCTAAAAATTCTTAATTTTTAGATCCAATTAGTTTTATAACTTAATTCTTAATTAAGTGTAACAGGTTCAAAAATAAAGCACGTAATCAGATCCTTGGGTTTGTGGATCTAGGGTTTAGCAAAAAAATAAATTTTGCTTTTTTGATTCAGAACAGATATGCAGCATCTCTACACGTCATAAGAACATCCCATTAAATGAAAAGCCCGGCCTTTAAAACTTTCTTACTTTTATGACCGGATGGCCAAGAGGAAAGCCCCAATCGAAAAAAAAAATTTACTACTATATCACATATATCAGATCTATTCTACATTTGCTTTGCATACATCTCATATATCAATTTTAAAACTTACATTTCATGCAATATGTCTGATTACATCTCATGTACAATCAGAAAAATATATGATCTTATCAAAATAAAATTTCAGATCTATTCTAATCTAGATCTAGAACTAAAATTGCGGCTCTAATACTAGTTGAAGAAACTGCAAGATTGACCTGATCGGATCAAGTCATGCAGCGGAATTTAAAATTTTTTTATCAATATTTTGATTAGATCTAAGAGTTCTCATATCTGATTAGATAGATTTGAAATAAAAACTACAAAATAGATATCAAATACCACCTATTGCAAGTGAACCATTCACTTGCCGCGATGATCTGAAAGCTATCCAAGATTCTGACTTGAGTCAGGTACATGCCTAGCCTCTACTAGCACCTACTTGGGTCAGATTAGAGTCTTCTCATTCTAAATCTGATCTTAGAAAATCAGAACCTGAAACTCCTTGGTGCACCTTCGATCTGATCTCCAGCAGCGATTCGATCGACACACAATTGGGAGCTTTTTGACACGATCTTGTAGCAACAGCACTTCGATGCTTGGAACGTTGATCCACCTAACACCTGGACGTGGAGAAAAGAAAGAACAGGAGGAAGAGGAGGCACAGAGGAGAGGGACAGGGTCTTGGTGTGGGAACTGGAGTTGGCCAAACCTTTTGGTCAAGTCCATATTTGTAAACAAAATAGGATACCACTGAGTCCTAAAGCTTTAAGCAATTGACCGGATCAATTTGGTTAAAGATGAAGGACTCTTCCTTATTCCCCATGCCCCTTCAGATTTTATTCTCCATTTTGTCATACAAAATAAGAAGAAAAGAGGGTGCCACATTATCTAGATAATGGGGTTTGCTGCAGGCAATCTTTCTCGCCCAAGTTTGAACTGTTTCAAACTCATTTGACCCGTTCAAAACAATTTGAATGGGCAACCTCCAAACTCCCTAGAGCAAATAATTCCGCATCTATTAAGTTGAGTTCACCTTCATGACCTTTCATCACAAGGATATAATTTAGGTTTCCCCTGCCAAGTTAAAACTAACTTTCTCCTAGAGCTTTTTCCTTGATAATTTCTAAGTGCAATATTAAGCATAGGATGGGAACACAAATTTTAAAAACCATTGTCCATTATTACAACTAAAGTCCTGACTGAAGCTTTCCTTGTACTTTCTTTGTGAATTTGGGTCGTCTGCGACTAAAGCATCCTAGCAGATCGAGAGATTTGAACTTTACTCCTATATGATTTAACTAATTCAAAATTTTATTAAAGCTTAACTTTCATCTTTTACAAGCAATGGAGCATCAGGCTCAGTTGCATAAAAAATAGAAATCTTACAAAACATATCTCCCAAACTTTTATCCCTAAAAGGATAAAAATTGGATAAAATGAGAATCTAAGTATTATATAGATACAAATTCTAGCCTTATAAACCAATCTTCGATACCTTGGTAGATTCAACCAACTCCAATCTATGTCCACAGCTATATATGTATCTAAAATAAACACAAAAGAAGAAAAACAAGTAAAGGATACTGAAGTAAAATTTTTTGAGAGGCTAATATGAAGGAAAAACTAGTTTCTAGTCTCGCAAGATCGACTTGATCGGATTAGATCTGCAGCAAAATTTTATAAATTTTTTTAATAATTCAATCAGATCTGAGAGTTCTCATATCTAATTTGATTGATCTGAAAATAAAAATAAAAATAAAAATGAATTAGTGAAAATGATGATCACCTAATTGGGTGAATGGTTTATCCTATAGCGATGATCTAATGCGATGAGGTTCTGACGTTAGCCATGCACGTGCTCAGCTTCTACCAGCATCTACTCGAATCAAATCTGGAGGGGGCGTGCACCCTCTTCCTTCTCATGAAAACATCTAGGGTGCACGTCCCGAGAAAATCTCTAGAGGATGCATGCCCCTTTCCCTTTCTTTCCTACAGGACCGAGTCAAACGATCTCTTGTCCTGATGCCCCTTGCATGGGATTAAGACAAATGCTGATCTCATTAGGACAAGCTCTAATCTGACTAGAACAAGATCTAGATAGATCAGAATAAACCCATACAGGGTTTCTAGATGAGCCGAATCAGATTTAACTAAGTTCAGACCAACCAAAAAGTCCATAGAAGAAGAAAGCCAGGTCCAATCGTATGCTAGTACGATTTTTCTTGAATCTGATTGGATCTAATCCAAATCAATCAAACCAGATTAGCCTAATTAATGATATCTAGATTCAAATCTTGCTTGTGTGATCCAGTTAGGTTATGTTCTATATGGTAATGAGACATGTCATGATCCCTATCATTGACATCATCAAAATACCTTTCGATGGATCAAAACTCTTCTGATTTGCCCAATTAAAATTGTCAATCATCAAGATAATTTTAATTGATCCCAAAATCCATCAGTGACATCTAGTAGTATATGGTAGCTACACATCAAAACCAAATATGAACCTCTCGATGCAGCCAACTATGTGATTGGATTCTTTTATCATGAGCTCCGACAGGATCTAGGATAAGGTGAACATGTCAGATCCAACAGCCATCATATGAATGAATCATTCGATTCGAGTTCGATGTGAAACACCAATAGAACTTCTTTCTATTATTTCATACTGCCATGGCCATGGGCTGTAGGACTCGATCTCATGATCATCATAGGACTACTCCTCCTTTATCGAGGTTGATAGATCTCATGTTGGTGCGATCCAATTTCTATAATAAACAAGCTATAGCCAACAAACTGTTGTGGTATCAACTCGTTCTGATACCAAACTATTGAGATATTAACTACTCTGATACCGCTTGTTAAGGATCTAGTACCAAATATTATGGCAGAAAGAAGAAAGAAATGAAATACAAAAATAATCAAGTACGTGGATCAGCCTAATGGCTCGCCTCCATGGGGCGTGCAAAGCTTCACTATGAAAGAGAAAAATAGGTACAAGAGGAGAACATCCACTCTCAACTCACCGTACATAAATCTCTCTCAACTAAAAGCTACCCTCATAAATGCTCTCTCAGAATTTTAAGAAGACATACAGAAGCTACAAGATGCTCTGCTCTTACAGCCTCCTCGTCGGATGCTATGCACCTGTTGCTTCTCTCTTTCGTGGGCTGCACATACTCGACGCTCTGCCAAGCTCCTTTCGATAGCTGCTTGAGCCTATCTACGTGCCTCTCATGCCACACGCGCCACCTCTTCTGCTCTACAGCACTTGAGCTCTTTTTATAGGATGAGAATCCTCTTCTCAGTAGTTCACAAGAGTCCTAACAGAATTCGTTCTCCTAATATGAGTCGAACATGTCCTTAATAGAATCTTAAAATATTTTTTGACCTTCAGATCATGACCGCAACCCTCGCTAGATTCTATGGTCCATGCACGGCTCCCGTAGACTCCTTGGATTAATCACAATCTAAGTCCAAACAGAAAAAATTCTATCATATTCTGTTCGTCTCTGTCGAGCCAGCTCAGTCAGGAATCAAGCTAGCTCGATTGCATCTCGCCTAGACTCTTGCTTTCTATCTATCTGAGAGAGCCAGCTTGGCGATGGTTTAAGCCAGCTTGATTTCAATCCAAGCCGGCTCGATCGCGTATCAGAGCCGGTCCGACTGCTGTGCTAAAAACTAATTCTCTTCTTATTGTTGATCGAATTCGAGGCATCAAATCCTAATAATTTTCATCTCAACTCGACATTCGATCTCAACCTGACTTTGAGAGCTTGTGATCCATCTCACCTCCATGCCCTGGAGCATGCCTGCTGATCATGGATGGGCAAACATGAGAGTCAAGCCAGGCTGCTCGATCCCACTTCTATTATGGGCTATGTCCACTTTGATCAAAGATCTGGTCAGAAAATTCTCCTATGATAATAGAAACTTTACTCCGCGACGTCGCCTCTCATCCTTCCGAGTCTTCCATCTCGTGTCCGATCCATCTCCACTTGGAGCTCCAACTTGCACTGGGCTTCCTCTAGCTCCTGAAGCTCCACCTCGTACTGGACTTTCTGGCAGATAGTAATATCCTCTTATCTTCTTCTTTTTCTTCAATATCATCCTATCGCCATGCATGACCTTTAGGATTCCATCACTAGCTACCCACCTATAGCCGTTTAAATCCAGTCTGCTCGGTGAGATAAAATTTTGCCTAAAATCGGATATATATCGAACCTCTTCCAATCTTCTCACTGCATCATCATGTATCTTCCAGCTGACCATTTCGATGCTTCTGATCGCATAGCTCGATCCATCCAGCAAATAAATAGTATCATCACTGCTCTCTAGAGAGTCAAACTGCTCCTTTCTACAACAAACATGATATGTATATACAGAATCTAAAATCTATTGCTAGGAAGAACTAGATACCTCATGAGATATCTTCAGAACATCATCATCTGACTCGCTACTGGCCGTCGCTGCAGTAGCCCTCGTCCAATCTTTGAGTTGTGGGCAATCCTTGACTCGATGTCCTAACTCATCATATTTGTAGCATCTGATCTTGCTAGGATCCCTCATCTTGGATTTGGATCATCCTCCTCATGATCCTTTGCCACTTCATCTGCTGCCTCCTGCTCCTCCAAAAATTGTTAAAGCTAAGCTACCGCCATCTGAGCTCGAAGCTGGATTCTTTCTTTTGAGAATCTCATTCTGGAGTATCGCTGTAGTGATCTCATCCATCTTAATGGTACTCTTTTCTACTAGAAGAGCAGTCACTAAGAACTCATACGAAGAGGGAAGCGATGCTAACAAGACCAACGTCCTAGTCTTCTTCTCAACTTTTTCACCAACGCTGAGAAGGTCGGTAAGGATCTTTTGAAAGTTGGATAGATGCTTCCGCATGCTCTGGCCTTTATCCATCTACAGCTGGTAGAACTGCCTTTAAAGAAATAGCATGTTGATGAGCGACTTCGCCATATACAACTCCTCAAGCTTCGATCATAGCATCATCGAAAAAGTCTCACTAAGTACATGGATCACCACATCATCACTAGGTATAAGCAGATGGTGCTCACCGCCTGCATCTGGATCCACTTTCAATCCTTCATCTCTATGGTGGCTGATGTCTCGTCATACAATAGAGCGTCGATCAATCCATGTTGGATAAGGACATCCTTTATTCTTGCTTGCCATAAAGAGAAATTGCCCTTTCCATCAAACCTATTGATCTCCATCTTGATTGTGCTTGTCTTCTCCATATTTTTTAATTTTTATCCACTGCTACGATCTGTGCTCCGGTACGATCTGGCTCTGATACCAATTATTGTGGTATCAACTCACTCTGATACCAAACTGTTGAGATATCAGCTACTCTAATACCGCTTGTTAAGGATCTAGTACCAAATTATTATGACAGAAAGAAGAAAAAATAAAATAAAAAAATAATCAAGTACGTAGATCAGCCTAAAGACTCACCTTCATGGGGCATGCAAAGTTTCACTATGAAAGAAAAAAATAGATATAAGAGGAGAACACCCACTCTCAACTCACCATATATAAATCTCTCTCAACTAGAAGCTACCCTCACAAAAATTCTCTCAGAATTCCAAGAAGATCCACAGAAGCTACAAGATGCTCTGCCCTCACAGCCTCCTCATTGGATACTATGCACCTATTGCTTCTATTTCTCACGGGCTGCACATACTCGGTGCTCTGCCAAGCTCCTCTTGATGGTTGTCTGAGCCTCTTTACGTGCCTCTCACACCACACGCGCCATCTCTTCTGCTCCACAGCACCTTAGTTCTTTAAATAGGATGAGAATCCTCTTCTCAGTAGTTCATAGGAGTCCTAACATGGCTCATTCTCCTAATATGAGTCGAACATGTTCTTGATGGAGTTTTGGAATATTTTTTGATTTTCAGATCATGACTGCAACCCTCCATGGCCGCTGGATCTTGTGGTCCACGTGCAACTCTCGTAGATTCCTTGAATTAATCATAATCCGAGTCCAAATAGAAAAAATTCCATCATGTTCTATTCGCCTTCATCGAGCCAGCTCGGTCAAGGGTTGAGCTGGCTCGACTGCATTTTGTTTGGACTCCTGCTGTCTTCTGCCTGAGAGAGCCAATTCGACTGGGGTTCGAGCCGACTCGATCTCAATCCAAGCCAGCTCGACTGCGTATCGGAGCCGGCCCAACTGCTGTGCTGAAAACTGATTCTTTTCTTACTATGGGTCGAATTTGAGATGTCAAATCCTAACACATACACCTTAGGATTTCGAATGGCTAGCAAATCGAGTTATGGTATAGTCAAACAATAATCCACTCAAGATGAACTGCCGACGCACCTTAGATCAAAGAACCAGACACACGACTGCAGCATCGAGCTAGTCATCGATGAGAAGGTAAACTCTCTTATGACTGCGCAAGATGGTCATGCTTAATATCCTTATCCCCAACAAGTATCTATACTCTCATTTCGGTGTCTCCACATCATAGACTTAAGACTCATCTATCCTAAGAAAGCGATCGTATACCGATCTTTTGGATCGATCATCATCCTCACGATAATCCTATGATTGAAAGCAGTTTATGAGTTAATTATGATAATACATGCCTTAAATTTTCAACTCTTGAGAATATGTGTTATTATGGCTATTAACTTAATGGATGTATCATAGATACTTTAATGCACAATATGATAGAAAATAATCTATTTATTAATTTTTAAATCAAAATTATTAAAATATTTTTAGAAAGTATTTTACAAGTATCAGTCAATCTACCTTCTAGAGCATACATTTAACAAACTCTCATTTGACCTAAAGTCAATTGGCTACAAATTTAAGTTCTATCTTCTTAAGATGGGCTTCGATCTTTTATTGGCCTAAAGGCTTCATCAATGGATCAGCCATATTATCTGCGGTGTCGACTCTCTGAATCTTGATGCATCCCTTCTCGAGATAATTGCAGATGAGGTGGAACTGCTGCTCGATATGATTGAACTTCTGGTGAGACCTCGGCTCTTTAGCTAGGGCTATGGTGCCATTATTATCACAATACAGAGAGACAGCATCTGATGGCATCACTTCGAGCTTTGTAATGAACTTCTTGAACTAGAATGCCTCCTTCGTAGCTTCCGAGGCAGCGATGTACTCAGCTTCCATGGTGGAATCTACTATCACTGTCTGCTTGAAACTCTTCTAGCTTACAACACTATCATTGCATAGAAATAGACTTCTAGATATCGACTTTCGATCATCTATATTAGATATAAAGTCTGAGTCTATATATCCCTAGACCTAAAGTTTTCATTACCAAAGATTAGAAACATATCCTTAGTCCTTCTCAAGTACTTAAGGATACATTTTATAGAAGTCCGATGCTCTTCACCTGAATTCGATTGATACCTGCTAGTGATACTTACAGCATGAATAATATCAGATCGTGTACACAGCATAGCATACATGAGGCTCCCTATTGTCGAAGCATCAGTGAACTTGCTCATGCGTTCAATCTCTTCCGATGTATTGGGGCACATCTTCTTAGAGAGATGAATGCCATGTCTGAAAGGCACAAGTCTCCTTTTAGGGTTCTCCATGCTGAACTCCTTCAGCACCTCCTCTATGTACATCTTTTGTAAGAGACCCAGCATCCTCTTTGATCTATCCCTATAGATCTTAATCCCTAAAATGAAGGATGCTTCTCCATGGTCTTGCATAGAAAACTTCTTAGATAACCATACTTTAACCAAGGTCAACATGAAAATATTATTCTCAATCAGGAGGATATCATCCACGTATAGTACGAGAAAGACAACAGCACTCTCACTGATCTTTTTGAACACACATGATTTCTTCTCATTTTTTATGGAAGCAAATGATCTAATTATATTATTGAAACAAGCATTCTAGCTCCGAGATGTCTACTTGAGTCCATTGATGGACCTTTGCAGCTTACAGATCTTGTAATCACCATCATTGGATGTGAAACCAAGCGGTTGTTCCATATAGATATCTTTCTCAAGATATTCATTTAAGAATGTCATTTTTACATGCATCTACTATATTTCATAATCAAAATATGCTACGATAGCAAGCAATGTGCGGATGGATTTAAGCAAGACTACTAGTAAGAAAGTATCCTGATAGTCAATACCTTCGCACTGACTATATCCTTTCTCCACTAACTTAGCCTTGAATGTATCCTTATTTCCATCAGGTACTACACCTTCAGGTGGATCTACCAAGGTCCAGACTTGGTTCGAGCACATTGAGTCAATCTCTGACTTTATTGCCTCTCACCATTTCTCAAAGTCAATATTTGATAGCCTTGTCATAGGTTTTGGGATCATTTCCATGAATCCCATGCATTTTTCATGAGGAACATTTCCTCTACATCCTCAAAAATGGTATCTAAGTACCTCTTAGGAGGATAGAAAATCCTATTTGACCTACGAGATGGAGGAGGTAGTATGCGGATCGGCTCAGACTAACCAGGTTCCTCAGGTTTGCTTGGCTCGTTGCTCTTTAGAGACTTTCTCATCGAGCCTAATCTATCTTTCGATGCCATCATCTTGAACAAATTATTTTTTAAAAAATATGGCATGTCGACTCACAATCACATTGTAGTCTTTGGAAGACAGAAATAATACTCTGACGACTCTTTAGGATATCCGATGAACCAAGCTCTAAGGAACCTATATTCTAACTTATTCACCTACTATCTCTTGACATGGGCTAGACAACCTCAAATTCTAAGATGACTCAGACTTGGCTTCTTACCATGCCATATCTCATACGATATGGTAGGAATAATTTTAGAAAGAACCCTATTTAATATGTATACTGCAGTCATCAAATTATGTCCCCAAAGAAACTCAGGATAAGGTCCATGAAGCTTATCATGGATTGGACTATATCTAATAGGATCGATTTCTTCATTCTAAAATCCCATTGAGTTGAGGCATTCCAGACGGAGTCCATTGTAAGACTTTGTCATTATCCTTAAGGTAGTCTAAAAATTTTTGACTAAGGTATTCATCTCCTTGATCTAATCAAAAAATCTTAATAGGCTTTTTGGTTTGTTTTTCTACTTCATGTCTAAATTTTTTGAACCTTTCAAAGACTTCAAACTTGTGTCGCATTAGGTATACATACATGTATTGAGATAAATCATAAATAAAAGTAATGAAGTAAATAAAGTTGCCTCTGACCGGCACATCAAATAGGCTGCACACATCTATATATACTAGTGTAAGGAGATCCGTGGCTCTCTCCTCATGTCCTACAAAAGACAACTTGATCATTTTTCCTTGAAGACATGACTCTCAAATCGGATATGACTCAGAAGTTAACGGACCCATTAGTCCAGATTTCTCTAATTTGTTAATCCTAGCTTCAGCTATATGACCTAGCCTAAGATGCCATAGGTATCTTTCGTTAAGACTATCTCAAGGTTGTTTAGATCTTATGGTATTCATGTTTTGCTCGATATTATACACAGATACATCTACATGTAACTGATAGAAATCGTTAATTAAGAAATCACTTACAATTTTATTTCTTTCAAAAAAAATTATATAGTAGTCCTTAAAGAAACTAATTACATAGTTCTTATGTGCCAAGTACGAAATAGAAATCAAATTCCTATTCATAACAGATATATAATAACAATCTTTAAGAACTAAAAGACTCCCAGATGGTAATCGCAGAGGATACGAACCAATGACTATAGCAGCAACTCTTGCTCTATTTTCGATATATAGGATCATCTCATCTTTCCTCAGCCTCTTGCTATCCTCAAGATCTTACATAAAAGTGCATAAATGAGCACTAGAACCATAGTCAAGCATCCAACTAGATGTAGAAAAAATCATTAGATTCATCTCAATGATGAGCATACCTTCAAAAGTTCCACCTTTCCACTTGTTCTTCAGGCTGGCCAGGTACGTTGGGCATTTCTACTTTTAATGGCCGTCAGAGTTACTATGGAAACACTTCCTTCTCTATGGCCTTCTTCTT
This sequence comes from Cocos nucifera, assembly GCA_006176705.1. Taxonomy (NCBI): domain Eukaryota; kingdom Viridiplantae; phylum Streptophyta; class Magnoliopsida; order Arecales; family Arecaceae; genus Cocos; species Cocos nucifera. The sequence goes on from QRFJ01000649.1 coordinate 1,023,475, forward strand.
TGGCTTATCCTTATTCTTTTTCTCTATCTTCTGCTTCTTCGCGAACTTCTTCTTCTTTCAAAAAGATTTTCTCTTGGAAGAAGTTTGCATTACAGTAAAAACTGAGCTCTTTGAACTCTTCAAAGTTTACTCAGCAATAATCAGTATATTCATCAACTCAGCCAAGGTGTACTGGAGCTTATTCATATGGAAGTTCATAATAAACTGCCTATAAAAATTAGTCACAGACTATAGAATCATATCAATTTGTAGATCCTTATCCATCAGGACACCAAGTTTCTCAAGCTCTTCTAGGTCCTTAATCATCGCTAAGCAATGATCTTGGACCGACTGTCCATCATGCATCTGCACCTTAAAGAGTCTTCTTGAGACTTGGTAGCATATTGCGCAACTCTATTCACTATACAACTCACATAGGTGAGCCAACATTTGGCATGTAGTCTTAATGTCCTTGTATTGGCACTGCAACCCATCAAACATTGAGCCTAACATATAACACCTAATCTTGTTGTCATCGTCCAACCATTTTTCATGAGACACTCTCTGATCAACGGTCGGACGAGCAGGAAGAGTGAAAAGTTCCTGGTCTAGTACATGTTGGAAAATGTATCCTAAAATCAATCATCTAAGTTGTAGATGGTTGAGCTGAATGTAATTTATACTTAAATTATAAATAAATAAAATTTTTATTTTATCTTTTCATCATATTTTTGCATCTTCATGTCATGAACTCTTCTATGATGAAGTTCTTAGGACTATTTAGACTCGATAAAAGAGGATTTATCATTTGGTCCTTAAACCGATTCGTGATCAAATGATACACTGTTACCTAGGATGACAACATATCGAGTGTAGGTTGTTGTATGCCATATGTATTGATTGTTCTCTTAACTAAAGAATATGTAGTACTGGTATGGCATGCAGGTAAAGTTTAGGGATACATTTCACTGAACGTGACCCAACTGCATAGCTCTCCATTGTCAAGAGTTGCTTACGAAGGATATAGATATAAATGTCCCTTAAACCTGAGATCACCATGGTGACTTATAAGCAACTCACTATACTTAGATACTGGATTGCCTAAATTTTTAATTCAGTAATAGAAGGCTACTGAGTGTAGTAAAGTACTTATGAAGTCGGTGTGTGAGTCAAGATGGGATTGACCCCTTCAAGTGTTGGAGCAAGTACATCACTATATTTCAATTTAGCAAATCCTCGATCGGGATGGTCCATTCGATGGATACTGTATTTTGAAATACATTGTAGATAATTTTTCAGGATTGATAGTTAAACCCTAGATCATCTTTTGAGCATTGAGGTCAAGGGGATAAATTATATGATAACCATATACCACAAGTTCGTCGATGTTACGTTGCGACTATTCGATCTATCCAGACGTCGGATACCATTGCTAGATGGTCACATCAATTGGTATAAAAAATTAGTTTTTATGCTACTGGCTTAAAATTCAAACCTATGGAATCACACACATAAGAAGTTCCTATCTGATCTGATGGCTGATCATAAGTCCTGATGACCTAGGACTTTGTGATCAAGAGTCCCACTAGATCGGAACTCTATGACCTAGAGTCCCACTAGACTAGAACTTTGAGTCCTGCTTGCCTGGGACTCTCAGATCAAGAGTTTCACTGGTCTAGGACTCTGTGATCAGGAGTTTTAATTATTTGGAATACTGAGATCAAGAGTTCCACTGATTTGAAACTCTTCAGGAGTTTCATGTTGATGGAACTTTGTTGCCCAGACACCCATCCAATTAGGACTCTATGTTTATTAAAGGATTAATTAGCAATTTGATTGACGATTGCTTAATTTGATGGAGCAATGAGGATTCAATCAAGTCTAATTGAATTTGATTCGATTGGGTTTGACCTGATCAGGTGATGATCTAATCCCTATGGAAGATTCGATCTTGATTTGATCAAGAGCTGGACCTTATTAATTTTTAATTTGATTAAAAATTTATTAGATTGGGTTAAGCCTAATTTAGTTGGATTTAATCTAATCTAATTGGATCTAAATTAATTGGTTTAGTTGAAACCAATTTGGACTAAGTCAAATGAGATTTGAATTCAAACTCTTCCATACGCCCACCATCTTTAACTTTTCCCATGCCCCATCTCTTTTTTTTTATGTGAGTTTTTCTCATGCAGAAGAGAGAGTTTGTGCCCTCTCTTATCTCTCTTTGACCTGGTCCAATTGTTGGATTAGGATTATGTTACTTGAATTTTGAATTCAAGTAAAAAGGAAGTTGAAATTAGTTCAAACTCCGACCCTTATCCTTTATTCTCCACATGCCCTATTTATTTTGTCACGCATTTTGATGTGCTTTCCAGTGTGGGCATGCAGAAGGAGTCTTTTTACAGGTTACCCACTTGAGATGGGTGTTGGAGGTGGATAAGAATCAAACTTGAATTTTGAATTCAAGTTTAAAACTCTTACCCCCTCTACGCATTTTTATCCACTGTTGTCATCCATTTAAAAAATATTTTCACCTAGGCATGCATGGGTTTATATGAAGGATTATAGAGGGGTGTGGAAAGGCTTCTTAAAGAGAGAAAAACCTGAGAGGAGCACTAGTCTGTGCATGGAGAAGTCTAGAGAAATGAAAAATCTTCCATGCACCTACATTCCATTCACATGCCACTTCCTTTAATTTTTTTCTCTTTTTTGTCGTTCATCTAAAAATGTTTTAGAGTGGGTGTACGGTAGAGGGAGAGTCCCTCTACCTATGAAAATTTATTTCATTAGAAAATTCTAAAGAGAGAAGGCGTGAGAAGGTTTTCGGGCATCAGGGTTTTCTAGGTGTATGAAACCTTAGAATTAGGTTTCTTGGTTCAGGTGGAGAGATAGAGTACTATAAGTGCCCCATCGCCATCGAACTTCATACACCACCTCGTCATCCTCCATACTATATGTTCTGATTTTTTTGAGCATCCGAAAGATTAGAAAGAAGGCAATTGATTGGATCAATCGAGATTAATCATTGAAGGCCCCGACGAGGAGCTAGCACTCCGATGGAGCTAGTCTGGACCAGAAGCTTCGTGTGGACTAATCGTAGAGGCTAAATAAGTGTACAATTATAGCGTGACACTGGATCTTCTTTTGATGGATTCAGATCATGGAGATCAGCTATCCGCACAAAGATATTGTTTATGAAACACAAATCGGTCAGCAAATGTGATTTGCTGATCGATCACATTTAAAATTTTTTAATTACATATTAATATGTCTAGAACTAGATGTAGAGTTTATTGATATGATCAATGCATGTTTAGAATTAATAGTAGAATAATTTTAGCTTTCGTTGCTATTTAATTTAAAAATATTTTAAAAATACATGCTAAAAATCCTACGTGATTTTCAATAATTGTATCAGAGCAAAGATTGCTTGACATATTCTAATATGTTAATTAGAAAATTAAATACTAGCATATATGATATATTTATATATTTATTAAAATTATTTTCATATGAAGTTAAATATGAATATGTTTAGATTCGATCTAAAAAGTGATTCATAGTTTAATTTTCATTATATGCTTTATTTTCTATTTAAAACTAGCAATTGATTGCTGTTTATGAAATAAGCTGACCCATTGTTGAAATAAGTCAACCCATTTGGTGAATAAAAAATAAAAATTTTTAAAATTTAAAAATTATTTTTGAAATGCCAAACCTCAACCCATCAGTCCAAAATTTTAATTAAAAGAATTAAGTATTGTTCATAGAATCTAGAATTGTGAATTAAAGATTTTGAGATATATGCGCAAGCTGTGGGTTAAAGGATAAGATGAATTAGATCCATTGATTGGGTTAGATCTAAGGTTAGTTAAAGAATGGATTAATCTAGAGTAATTGATCAAATCTAACCAAGTGTTGAATTAGATTAGGTCAAGGACACTTTAGACTCAACTTTAATAGTTGTAGTTGGATGAGTCCATGTCTTTAACAAGACTAAGATGAATTTGATTCATGGCTAAACAATCTAGCCCAAAATTACTAGGTTGATCAGATTAAATCTAATTAACTAGTTGGTGTCTAAGGTAAGTTTGGCAATCTAGACTAGTGATTTTTAATTGGAAGCTACTCGTACTGATTTGATCTTTGATGAGTTAATGGCATATCTCTTCCACTGATCTTACTTATCTGGCTGACATGGTCGATTAGGATTTGATTAGATCACTTGGTGATTCGAGCTGACCCATGTCACTAGGAATCAATTTGATTGATTTCAATCAATAGGACTGAATTAGGTGCCCATGGACCTAAATTGATCCTAATCTTAACCTATTGACTTGGTAAAGTTAGTAGAAGAATTTGACTTGATGAAGTCGGTGAAAAAAATTGATCTGTATCCTTTCTTTCCTTAAATCATAAGTAATCTAAATTTTTTAAATTATTAGGTCCTTAAAAATGACTAAGTTATGGGGATAACTGAGTTATAGCCTTCCATTAAGGTAAATAGTAATGAGTCTAATTTTTTAGGTGGACATTGGAGGTGCCTTATATCTAATATTCATCTGGATATTGAAATTACTGTTCATCATATGATGATTAGGTCGCACCCTCTTAATGGTAATCAGGTTGGCTAGAGCCTACCTCGGGCCTGGTCATCATTGGTTTGATATATCAAACTTAATCATGTTAATGATTGGATCTAACCAGACCTTTTCAGTGGAGGCCAAAGCCTACTGAATTGGCTTTTGGGGCAAAATCTAACTACTAAAAATTGCTTGGAGAAACAATTAGTTTTGAACCTTCCTGTAGATGCACACGGGTTGACTAAAGCCTACCTCAGGCCCGTTTCTAGTCTATGTGGATTTCAGTACCTACTAAGGAGTTTGTGTAATTTCTCGAATTGGAGGTAGAGGCTACCAATTCGTTAAAAATAGTGAAAGAATCTTTAAACTAAAATTCAAGTCTTTAGGATTAATTAATTCAAGTACTAATAAGATTTTATATTTTCCTTTCAGACAAATAGTATGGCTAGTGTTAGTCCGCTCTATTCACTGTTGGACAGTGATAAGCATTTAGGACCTGAATATGAGAGGTCTAGTTTTGATCCTAATCTAGCAGACCCAGAAAGAAATGGTCCTTTTGATCTGAATAGGCTGAACAGGAAAAATCAGCAAGTGATTGCTGATCAAGGCTATTATATGATAACACCTTACAATTTCTTCATTTGTGATACATTACTGGGTATTAAATATCGAGAGTCCAATTCACATATGTAATTTATTGTATGGACTTCAAATTGATAGAAAGTTTGAGAATGGTGATAGATTCCTTAATGTTGAAAATGAAAGTAAAGTTTCAGTCGTAGCATTGGGAACTCTTGAGTTATTTTTTAAATATAATAATATCGTTTTAAGTGACTATCACTATTGTCCATCTTTTATGATGAACATAATATCTATTAGGCTTTTGACCAAGGATGGTTATTATTTGTCAATAAAAGAAAATTATTATGATATCATTATGAATAATGTTACAGTAATGAAAAGATAATTAAGAAATGACATTTATATTTTATCACAGCTCATTAATATAATGTACACATCAAATAAATACTCAAAACTAGATTATGTCTCCGATGCCTATATTTAGCACTGTCGACTAGGTCATATAAACAAGAATATGATCAATAAGTTAGTCAAGGAGCGTATCCTTGACATCGATGATTGTGAATCATTGAATACTTATGAGTCCTATCTTCTTGGTAAGATGATCAAATCACTTTTTATTGAAAAGGATGAACGGGCCACTGAACTTCTAGGTCTAGTACATACTAATATATGTGGACTTATAAACACATGTGCTAAAGGTAGGTTCTACTACATTATATTTACTGATGACCTATCTAGTTATGGGTATATCTATCTTATGAAGAGTAAATCCGATTCGTTTGAAATGTTCAAACGATATCGAAATGAGGTAGAAAAATAACTTAGGAAGAGTGTTAAAACTCTTTGGTCTGACCGAGAAGGTGAATATCTTTCTAATAAATTTTTGACATATCTAGGAGAAAATGAGATTCTCTCACAATGGACTCCTCCTAGAACACCATAACATAATGGTGCATCTGAAAGGAGGAATCGAACCTTGTTGGACATAGTTCGATCTATCATAGGATTTGCAAGTCTGTCAATTTCTTTTTGGAATTATGCATTAGAGACTGCTTGTTATATTTTGAATATTGTTTCGAGCAAATCTATTGCAAAGACTCCATATGAGATATGGACTAGCTGTAAGCTGACACTCTCTCACTTTAAGATTTGGGAATATCGGGCTTATGTAAAATATTTGCGGCTAGAAAAGTTTGGACCTAGGTTCAATAAATGCCTGTTCATAAGATATCTTAAGAAAACTAGAGGATATTACTTCTACCTTACTGAAGAGCAAAAGGTGTTCATTAGCAATAAGACAGTCTTTTTGAAAAAAAAGTTTCTTATGGAAAGAACAGCTGCCTCTAGTGTTGAGCTTAGTGAAGTTTGATAGGTGGAAGAATCGACATATTCTAGTAAACCTGTAGAACTGAATTTAATAAGATCAAACCCAGAGCCCATTGTAGAGACATCTTTGAGAAGATCCGATAGAGTACCACATTAATCGGATAGATACTACGATTTCTTGATCCAAAATGGTGATCCTATCGAACTTGATGAGAACGATGAGGATTCGATCACCTACATGGATGCCATGCAAATATCTGACTTCAATAAGTGGCTAGAAGCCATGAAGTCCGAAATGGAGTTCATAAAGGTCAATAGTGTATGGACACTGGTTGATCTACCTGAAGGGATAAAATTCATTAGGTGTAAATAAATTTTCAAAAGAAAATGAGGAATAGATAGGAAGGTGAAGACCTATAAAGCCCGTCTGGTTGCCAAGAAATATCGTCAGCATTATGGTATTGACTATGATGAGATATTTTCTTCAGTGGCAATGCTTAAATCCATTTGGATTATGCTTGTAATAGTAGCATACCTAGACTATGAGATCTGGTAAATGGATGTGAAGATAGCTTTTCTAAATGAAGAGCTGGACGAAGAGGTGTATATAATACAGTCTGAGAAATTCACATCCACAGACGAGTCCAAATTGTGTAAGCTTTAGAGATTCATCTATGGATTGAAGCAAGCATCTCAGAATTGGAATATTCATTTTAATAAGATAATCAGAACATATGGCTTCATTAAGAACAGAGAAGAACCCTGCATGTATAAATGGACTAACGATTCTATAGTAGTATTTCTTGTATTGTATGTAGATGATATTTTTTTAATCAAAAATGACATCTCTGCATTATAGGAAATTAAGATTTGGCCATCATCGTAATTTTCCATGAAGGACTTAGATGAAGCTTCCTACATCCTAGGAATGAAGATCTATGGAGATAGATATAAAAAATTGCTTGGATTGTCCCAGTCCACGTACATTGATACCATGCTGAAGAGATTTAGCATGGAGAATTTCAAAAAGAGCTATTTTTCGATAGGTCATGAAATTATTTTCTCAAAAAGGGATTGTCTGACAACTCCTCAAGAGAGAGCAAATGAGTAGGATTCCATATACTTCAGCAATGGATTCTATTATATATGCTATGATGTGTACGAGACCAGATGTGGCATACTCACTAAGGATAGTGAGTAGATATCAGTCTGATCCAGATAAGAATCACTGAAAAGTTGTAAAGACAATCCTAAAGTATTTGAGAAATACTAAGAACCAGTGGCTTATCTATGAAGATACTGACTTGAAACTTATGGGATACACTGATTTAAGTTTTCAGTCAGATCATGATGACAGTAAGAGTGTGTCAGGTTATGTATTTACCTTAAATGGAGGAGCAGTCTACTGGAAGAGTTTCAAGTCGTACACTATGATCGATTCTATATGCGAGGTGGAGTATGTCACGGCATCCGATGCTGTGAAGAAAGTTATGTGGCTGCGAAAGTTCATCGACGAGCTGGGAGTGGCATCCTTCTTGGATGGTCCGATTCTGTTATACTGTGACAGCACTGGGGCTATAGCTTAAGTGAAGGAGTCGAAGGCACATTAGCGCATCAAACACATTCTACGTCATTATCACCTTGTACGAGAGATCATAAAATGAGATGATGTCGAGCTTCAGAAGATCGATGAAAAAGAGAATGCGGCCGACCTCTTTACAAAAGCCCTCGAAATCAAAGATTTTGACAATCACAAATGGAAGATGGATATTCGATACTATTCTGAGTGGTTTTAGTATAAGTAGTTGTTAGAAAATGTATCATAAAACTAATCATCTAGATTGTAGATAGTTAAGCTGAATGTAATTTATACTTGAATTATAAATAAATAAAATTATTATTCTAATTTTTCATCATATTTTTGCATCTTCCTATAATAAACTCTTCTATGATGAAGTTCTTAGGACTATTTAGACTCGACAAAGGAGGATTTATCGTTTAATCCTTAAATCAGTTTGCGATCAAATGATACGTTGTTATCTAAGATGATAATGTATCGAATGTAGATCGTTGTGTGCCATATGTATTGATTATCCTCTTAACCAAGGATTATGTAGTATTAGTATGGCATGCAGATGAAGTGTAGGGATATATTTTACTGAACGTGATCCAACTGTTTAGCTCTCTACTGTCAAGAGTTGCTCGCAAAGAATATGGGTATAAGTATCCTTTAGACCTGAGATCATCATGGTAACTTACAAGCAACTCACCGTACTTAGGTACCAAACTATTTGAATTTTTAATTCAGTGATGGAAGGCTACTAGGTGCAGTCGAGTACTTATGAAGTCAGTGTGTGAGTCAAGATGAAATTGACCTTTTCAAGTGTAGGAGCAAGTGCATCACTATATTTCAATTTAGCAAACCCTCGACTGGGATGGTTCATTCGATGGATACTTTATTTTGAAATATACTGTAGATGATTTTTCAAGATTGACAGTTAAATTCTAGGTCATCTTTTGAGCATTGAGGTCAAGGGGATGAATTATATGGTAACCATATGCCACAAATTCGTCGACGTTGCATTACGACTATTCGATCTATTCGAATGTCGGGTATCATTGCTAGATAGTCATATCGATTGATAAAAAAAATTGATTTCTATGCTATCAGTTTAGAATTTAAACCTATGGGGTCATATATAAGAAGTTCCTACCTGATCTGATGGCTGATCATAAGTTCAAACGACTTAGGACTCTATGGTCAAGAGTCCCACTAGACCGGGACTCTATGACCTAAAGTACCACTAGATTGGGATTCTGAGTCTTACTTATCTGAAACTCTCAGATCAAGAGTCCCACTGGTCTGAAACTCTGTGATCGTGAGTTTCATTCGTTTGGAACACTGGGTTCAAGAGTCCTACTAGTTTGGGACTCTTCAAGAGTTTCATGTTGATAGGACTCTATTGCCCAGACATTCATCCGATTGGGACTCTATATTTATTAAAGAATTAATTAATAATTTGATTGCTGATTAGCTCAATTTGATTGAGTGATGAGGATTCGATCAAGTCTGATTGAATTTGATTCGATTGGGTTTGATCCATTCAGGCATATGATGACCTAATCCCTATGGAAGATTCGATCCTGATTTGATTAGGGGCGGGACCTAATTAATTTCTAATTTGATTAAAAATTTATTAGATTGGGTTAAGCCTAATTTAGTTAGATTTAATCTGATCTAATTGGATTTAAATTAATTAGTTTAGTTGAAACCAATTTGGATCAAGTCAAATGAGATTTGAATTCAAACTCTCTCATGCGCCCACCATCTTTGACTTTTCCCATGCCCCATCTATTTTTTTTTATATTAGTTTTTCTCATGTAGAAAAGAGAGTTTGCACCCTCTCTTATCTCTCTTTGACCTGGTCCAACTATTGGATTAGGATTATGTTACTTGAATTTTGAATTCAAGTAAGAAGGAAGTTGAAATTAGTTGAAACTCCCTTATCCTTTATTCTCCATGCGCCCTATGAATTTTTGTCATACATTTTGATGTGTTTTCAGCATGGGCATGCAGAAGGAGAGTCCTTCTACATGTTACCCACTTGAGATGGGTGTCGGAGGTGGATAAGAATCAAACTTGAATTTTGAATTCAAGTTTAAACCTCTTATCCCCTCAATGCATTTTGTCCACTGTTGTCGCCCATTTAAAAAATGTTTTCACCTGGGCATGCATGGGTTTACATGAAGGATTATAGAGGGGCGTGGGAAGGTTTTTTAGAGAGAGAAAAACTTGAGACGGGCGCTAGTCTGCGCATGGAGAAGTCTAGAGAAAGAGAAAATCTATCATGCGCCTACATTCCATTCACATGCCAATTTCTTTAATTTTTTCTCGTTTTTGTCACTCATCTAAAAGTATTTTAGAGTGGGCATATGGTAGAGGGAGAGTCCCTCTACTCATGAAAATTTGTTTCATGAAAAAATTCTAAAGAGAGAAGGCATGAGAAGGTTTTCGAGCGTAAGGGTTTTCTGGGTGTATGAAATCCTAGAATTAGATTTCTGGGTTCGGGTGGAGAGATAGAGTATTATGAGTGCTCGATCGCCACTAAACTTTTGACACCATCTCGTCATCCTTCATACTACATGTTTTGATTTTTTAAAGCATCTGAAAGATTAAAAAGAAGATGATCGATTAGATCGATCGAGAACAGTCGTCGAAGGCCCCAACGAGGAGCTAGCATTTCGGTGGAGCTGGTCAGGATCAAGAGCTCCATGTGGACCAACCGTAAAAGCCAGACAAGTGTGCAACTGCAGCGCAATACTAGAACTTCTTTCGATGGATTCAGATCGTGGAGATCAGCTATCTGCGCAAAGGTATTGTTTATGAAACACAAATCAATCAGCAAATATGATTTGCTGATCAATTGTATTTAAATTTTTTTAATTACATATTAATATGTCTAGATCTAGATGTAGGGTTTATTGATATGATCAATGCATACTTAGAATTAATAGTAGATTAATTTTATCTTTCGCTACTATTTAATTTAAAAAATATTTCGAAAATGCATGCTAAAAATTCTATGCGATTTCCAACAGTGCATAGGTCAGCTTTTTGGAACTTAAAACTATTTTTAAGTTTCTTAGCCAATCTTTGTAATTGGATCCAATTAATTGGTGGCTATCTAGGATTCGGGCTAGGAGGTTTGATGCAGATATTTTTCTGTAAAAGTCAAAGTTTCTAATTAGATTTGTAATTGATTTAATTAATTTATTTAAAAATTTTATTTTTAAAATAAATTTGGACTTTCACTATTTTTTTGAATCACTACACTTTCTTGGCAGAGGTACAAAAATCTCCACAATCAAAGATTTTTAGTGGATGGTGCGATCCCACCCATTGGCACATCACCTCACTTAATAATTATTGATGATAAATTAGCCGATGAGTGGACAAATTTTATCCAATATTTCTTTAAATATGATGCACCCAAACTTGCTCTCTAATTCATGAAGCTCACCATGTCTGAAATATTGCTTTACTTTTTAATTAAGTTGGATCCACCATTTGCACGAACTGGATTCATGATTGGATCCTCACCATATTCAGAATATTGAGTCCAATCTATCCTCCAATTCGTAGCATCCTATGCATAATAGATATAGTTGCATCTTTTCGATGCAATTGAACCACTGTATTCATCTAAGAACAATCAATCCCAAAAAGGGCCCACACAACTACAATGGTGGAAGACTAATTGACTTAATATTTTCTTAGAAAAATTTTAATTTAGGTCTTTTAGACTCGACTAGTTATAACAATTATGACTAATCTTGTGGCATAGATTAGCTTGAATCGTTAGCCACTTCAATATAGAATTGGATCAATCTAATCAGCCAGATAAATGAGATTGGTGGAAGAGATGTGCCATTAACTCACTGTGAATGCATTCAGATCGAGTAGCTCTCAATTAAAGACCACTGATCGTATCTGCCAAACTTACCTTAGAGACACCTATTCATTGGATTAGAACTGATTAGGTTAGCCTACAATCCAAGCTCGAACTGCAGAGCCAAATTAGATCTTAAAGTGGTCGACCATATGTGATGGTGAGTTGACCTTGACTAAGACTTACATCTAATAAACTGATCAAATCTAAGTACTCTTGATCCCACCTAACCAACTCTTGATTCGGTTTGACCAACCACTAGACTTAATCAAGCTACCCATATCCGAACCCATATTTTATGAAGATGTCTTAGATCTAAAAATTCTTAATTTTTAGATCTAATTAGTTTTATAAACTTAATTCTTAATTAAGTCAAGACATGGTTCAAGAACAAAGCATGTAAAGATCTTAGGATTTTTAGATCTAGGATTGTGCAGAAAATTAAATTTTTATTTTTTAATTAAGGGCAAACACGTAGCACCCGTACACACCATAAGAGCATCCCATTGAATGGAAAGCAAGGGTCTTCAAATCCTTCTTATTTTTATGACCGGACAGCCAAGTGATATGCTTTAATCAGAAAAATAAACTACACAATAAAATAATTAGATCTATCACATATATCTCATACATGATTAAAGGTCTAATCTACACATGCTTTGCATATATCACATATATCAATTTTTAAACATGCATCTCATGCATCAGGTCTGATTACATCTCATGTAACATCTAAAAATACATATGATCATATCATAAAAAAATTTAGATCTAATCTAAAATAAATTTAGAACTATAAACGCTGCTCTGATAGCAGTTAAAAGAAAACTAGTTTGTAGTCCCGCAGGATTGATCTGATCAGATCAGATTTACAGTAAAATTTTATAATTTTTTTTTCTATGATCCGATCAGATCTGAGAGTTCTCAGATCTAATTAAATTGACCTAAAAATAAAAATAAAAATAAAAATAAATTAGTGATAACGATTATCACTTGATCGGGTGAATGGTTCATCCTATAACAATGATCTGATGTGATGAGGTTCCGATGTTAGCTGCGCACGTACCCAATCTCTACTAGCATCCACTCGGATCAGGTCTAAAGATCTTCTCCTTTTGGATCTGATATCAGAAGATTAGATCTGAAATCTTTTTAGTTTACCTTCGATCTAATCTTCGATAGCAGCACGATTGTCTCATGATCGGGATCTCCTTGACTCGATCCTCGTAGCAGTAGTCCACCAACGCTTGATGGCTGAATCGTCCAACTCCTTGGGTGTGGAGAAGAGGGAGAGGATTAGGGAGAGATGGCATGGAGGTGGAGAGAGGTGCAGAGCCTGAGCGTGGGCTGTTGAGATATAATCAAATATGTTTGATCTAGGTCCCTTTTATAGACCACATGAAACTCTAGAGTCCTAGAGCCTTAAACAAACAGTTTGCTTAAAGTAGAAGGACTCCTCCCTATTTCCCATGCCACATTCAAATTTTCTATTAATTTTGTCATACAAAATAGAGGATATTATGGCATGGATAAAAGTGGGTTGGCATAGATCTTCTATCTCCCTAGAGTTTGAATTATTTCAAACTTATTGACTTGTTCAAATCCCATTTGAATGTGCAACCTCCTTTAAACCTTATCCACTAAGGGTGCACACCAAAGATGGGGTGTGCACCCTCTCCCTTCTCATGAAAACATCTGGGGCATGCTCCCCAAGAAAATCCACAAGGGGTGCATGCCCCCTTCCCTTTCTTTCCTATAAGACCAAGTAAAACGGTCTCTTATCCTGACGTTTCTTGCATGAGATTAAGACAAACCCTGATCTCATCAGGACAAGCTCTAGTCTGACCAGGACATGGTCTAGACAAATCAGGATAAATCTATATAGAATTTCTAGATGAGCCAAATTAGGTTTGACTGAGTTCAGACTAATTAAAAAGTCTATAGAAGAAGAAAGTCAAGTCCAATCGTGTGCAATTGATAATATCCAGATCCAAATTCTTATTTGTGTGATTCAATTAGGTTTAGTTCTGTATAATAATGGGATATGTCGCGATCTTTATCATCGACATTATCGAAATACCTTTCGATAGATCAGAACTCTTCTAATTCATCCAATTAGAATTGTCGATCAACAAGATAATTCTAATTGATCTTAAAATTCATCAGTAATATCTAGTAGTATATTGTGGCAACATATCAAAATTGAATATGAACCTCTCGATGTAGCCAACTGTGTGATTGAGTTTTTTTATCATGAGTCTCGATAGGATCTAGGTCAAGGTAAACTTGTCAGACCCAACATCCGTCATATGAATGAATCATTCGATTTGAGTCCGATGTGAAATCCTAATAGAAGCTTCTTTCTATTATTTTATATTGCCATGGCTATGGACTTTAGGACTCGATCTCATGATTATCATAGGACTACTCCTCTATTGAGGTTGATAGATCTCATATTGGTGCGATCCAATTTCTACAATGAACATGCTATAACCAACATACACCTCAGAATTCCGAATGGTTAGAAGATCGGATTATGGTATAGTTAAACTATAATACACTCAAGATGAACTACCAATGGATCTCAGATCAAAGAATTAGATACACGACTACAGCATCGAGCTAGTCATCGATAAGAAAGTAAACTCCCTTATGACTGCTTAAGGTGGTCACGCTCTGTGCCCTTGTTCCCAACAAATACATATACTCTCGTTCTAATGCCTTCACACTATAGACTCAAAGTTTATCTATCCTAAGAAAACGATCGTACACCAATCTTTTAGGTCGATCATCATTCTCGTGATGATCGTCTGATCGGGAGCAGTTTTTGAGTTAATTATGATAACACATGCTTTAAAATCTTCACTCATGAGAATATGTGTTATCATGCATATTAACTTAATGGATGTATCACAGTACACAATGTGATGAAAAATAATTCATTAATTTTAAGTCAAAATTATAAAAATTTTTCTAAAAAATATTTTATAAGTATCGACTAATCTAACTTTTAAGGCACACATCTAACATAATATATAATGATCAATAACAACATTTATAAGTTCAAAGCATATTGATAGTTAAGACTGAATGCAAAAATTAATAAATAATATATCCACTAAGCAATAAAAAAAATATGCACACAATACCTTATCATTCCATAGTTGACAACCTTTTCAAAACCACAAAAATATAAAATGGCATAAACCAATCTAGATGACCATCAAGAATTCTATAATTGTACCTTTGGCACATGAAAAGTTTAACCCCCTATGGATAATAATTTTTTCCCTTTCAATTGGTTGTTTGTTCTGCTTTCTGCATATAAGGACTCCATATTCATAACACTGGAAGTTCATAGAAATTTCAAATTTTTGTCATAAATATATAAATGTTGGGAGAAATCATATTTAAGAAGCATAACCATGCAGATTGTTTAAGAAATGGGGAATTGCATGACTGTTGTCTATTCATCTGCGTCACCGTAAGGAAAGGAGAGTGGGAAACAATACTTAATTAAGAAAATATCAATTAAATTTTCATCAAGAAACTTCTCTTACAGAGTAAATATTCCCAACTTGTAGTTCATTAAAAGATTAATTAATCTATAGTTAGTTAAAGACTATGATACATTCCTTCTCATTTTCTGTGTAGTTTAACATAAAAGACCTGAGATTAAACTACAGGACTAGAACTTTGTTAAATTGCTAAGATCATTTACAATCGTAATAGTGGTGTAATTGGGCCCACGTAAGAATTAAGTTTTAATCTAGGTACATATCGAATCAAGATAAGTTAAAAATCAAGTGTACAATTGCAACAATATTCAAATCGAAATCATGAATCAGCATACATCATACAATTCTAACGAAGATAAAGATCAAATTTTCCTAACATAGAAAAAAAAGTTGAATCTTTATATAAATTATTTTATTAGCATGTTAAGTATATAATGAACAATATGGAATGCAAATGGCATAAAAATGTGTTCCAACAATCTTCTCTTACTCGGAAGGCACTTGAAACCCTTGATGTGGGAAGGAACCACATTCAAAATGCATATTGTAGAACTACCAAGTCTTGTTCTCTTACCATGTATCATAGTGGATGGGTAAAAATAAAGATAGAGTTGATTATATAAAAATCTAGAGATGGGAATTTTTATGCTGGCATGTTAACAAATTTACTATAGGCATATATAACAGTATTGGTGAAATTAAAGCAAGTCATCCACAACCTAAAAATACAGGAAAAGAAATTACAATATGGTGACCAGAACATATCATTCCTACTCTAGTTTTCAAAAGTCATAAATAAATAACTTACCAAAATTACTTTTGACTCCTGCAACACAAGTTATGCGGTTGCAAAACCACTAGTTTTTCGGTGGGGTTTTTGGATAAAAAATTCAATAGACTCCTTCAAAATTATTTGATATGCACTGAAAATATGACAAGTATAATTATTTATTCAAATAATATAAGACGGTAATAAAAGAACCAAAATCACTCAAATATGCTGAAAACAACTGCAACCTCCTTAGAGAAACCGTATTTCTCCCAACACGAGGAATGGTATCGCGAACACGAGGAATGGTATCGCTGAAATGAACAGTATTCCTTCTCCTGGCACCCCGGGGCGTCCGACCAGTTGAAGACGGCCACCAACATCGGGAACGCGTCCCACGATCGGCTCACCGCCCGCCATACCTCGGGCGCGGCGACGATGTTGGAGATCAGCGAGAGCACCTACTCACTCACCTCCATGTCGAAGACCGCCGCCAGGAGGCAGGGGACGATGTCGGCATCGATGAGGTAGGGGGTGTTGGCGGCGGCAATGGAGAGGTTGAACAGCGCCCAAAGTGCATCATGCCTCGCCTGAGAGGAGCCTCCACCCCCTACGGTGGTGCTAGGGTTCTTGAAAGCCCCTATGAGGAATGGTATCACGCTGGAGGAGCCGATGATCGGCTTGTTGGAATCCAGAGCGCTGAGGCCAAGGAAATTCGCGACGATCGCTTCAGAGACCGAGAGGGAGCTTCCCAATTCGATCAAGCTCAGCATTTTGTGCATAGCTCCGGCCTTCACTAGATTGAGAAGGGCGTAGAGTGCTGAGATCTGGAAGTCAAATATCCGGGGAATCGATCATTCCCACCAGGGGAGGGATGGTGTCGAGCATCGTGAGCGTCCTCCTCGCCTCCGCGTCATCATTGGCAAAACTCTGCACCTCCCCGCGACCTCCTTCCCTCGATCCCCTCCCACATTGTCCCCGCCGCCGAACTAGAGCCTCCCCACCACGCGCTGGAGCTCCTCGAAGACCAGGATCCTCTGCCTAGTCTCCGCCTCCGCCTCGTTGGAGCCGGCCACCGAGACCTCCGCTCGCAGCAACTCCGCTAGCCGCTCCGACAGGTTCGTCGGCCGCTGCTTTGGCTAACTACCGAAGGCGATGCCTCTCTTCCGTCGGTGCATGGAGACCCCGCACATCATGGCCTCTAGCAGCTTCCGGCGGAATACGGCCGTCAAGAAGACCAGCCACAGGCGGAATCCTCCGGCCGTGGCCAGGGATTCGGCGTCGCCTCGCTAGCATTTGGCCATGTCGAAGCTCCCCTTGGAAGTCACATCGACGGAAGAGGAAGCGTGTGAAAGAATACACAGCCGGAAGAGGAAGGATGTGAAAAAAAAAAAAATCCCACGCACGGAAGGGGAAACCATGGGACGCGCGCTGATTTTTTTGGGTTGGTTACCTGATAGATACCCAGCCAAATCCCATGGTTTAAAAGATCGTGAAATAAATTAGAGCGGTTTAATTTAACCACCGGTAAAATTAACATTTTTTCGGCATGACCACCAGTAAAAATAAAATTTTTTCTGGCGGTTCAATTGAACTACTAGAAAAGATAATTTTTTTTCAACATTTAATCTAACTATCTCAAAAAAAAAAAAAAAAATTATCCAGTGAATTCATAAACATACTACCTAAAGCATTTTTATCAGCAATTTTTTATATCCATCAATAAAAAATTACTGATAAATCTTTTTTTTTTGTAGTGGGACAGCAGCGATCGTCAATGAATTTGGAGAGAATCCACCATGAACATGAAGGAGAGACGAGGAGCTATTAAAGAGGAAGGTTATGGAAAAAAAAGAGGCCACGATCGAAGGGTTTGGAAAAAAAATCCCATGGAAAGTTAAGAGGCATATGTGGATATTTGGGCTCATATCTTTTCCGATGGTTTACAAAATAGGATCTTTTCCAGCTATTTGATTTAATTATTGGTTAAATCAAAATATATTTTAATAATAAAATATGGTTATGGGTAAAAAAAATTTCAATAATTTAATCAAATCATTGAAAATCATAAGACTTCTCTTAATAATTGATTATTGAAAAAAAAAATTTATCCAATTTCACTTTTATAGCTATAAATAATTTTTAGATTTTGATAATCAAATAATTTTATAAAAAATATATTTTTTCTAAATAGTTTTTGAACTGAAAATATAACTTTTGTCAAAAATTACTTTTCAGTTAAAAGTTATAGCATTTCCAAATAGACCCAAAAAGCTGGACATAGGTTGCATCTTATGCACAGAAGAATGATTCCCTTTTCTTCACTTGAATCTACCATTGGATCACTCACCACACAAATCTTAAAGCATTTTGAACTCTACCATTCATTCTAAACTTTCACAATGAAGTCCGTAGTTTATGCTGACTTTATATGGAACTTTTATGCATGTGTTGAACTTGCCAAAATAAAACTGATCAAACTTCTTGAATAATAAAGCATGGACATAATTTGCGTACGATATAAACTAGTCAAAATTAGATTTTTCCTAGCAGTTTTACCTGATTACTTGGAAAAATAAGATACTTTTGCAAAAAAATAAGATTTTTCTAGTAGTTTGACCTGATTGCTGGTAAACATAAGACTTTTCTCAGTGGTTGGACGTCAATGATATTAAAAAATATATTCTAAAGTCAATCATCTAGGTTATAGATGGTTGAGCTGATTTATAAAATATACTTTAATTATAAATGAATAAAAATTTTATTCTAGCAATTCATTATTTTTGTGCATCTTTCTGAAATGAACTCTTCTGTGATGAAGTCCTTAAGACTATTTAGACTCAACAATTTAGTCCTTAAACCAATTCGCAACTAAATGATTCATTGTTATCCAAGACGACAATGTATCGAGTGTAGGTCGTTGTATGCCATAAGTATTGGTTGTCCTCTTAATCAAGAAATATGAAGAGATTGTTATGGCATGTAGGTAAAGTGTAGGGGTACATTTCATTGAATATGATCCAATTGCGTAGCTCTCTACTGTCAAAAATTGTTCGTAAAGGATATGG
Source organism: Cocos nucifera (assembly GCA_006176705.1). Lineage (NCBI taxonomy): Eukaryota > Viridiplantae > Streptophyta > Magnoliopsida > Arecales > Arecaceae > Cocos > Cocos nucifera. The sequence goes on from QRFJ01000649.1 coordinate 1,042,753, forward strand.
GTATAAATATCCCTTAGATCTGATATCATCATGGTGACTTACAAGAAACTCACTATACTTAGGTATCGGATTATCTTAATTTTTAATTCAGTGTTGAAAGGCTATTAGGTACAGTCAAGTACCTATGAAGCTGGTGTGTGAGTCAAGATAGGATTAACCCCTCCAAGTATTGGAGCAAGTGCATTACTGTATTTCAATTTAGCAAATCCTCGATCAGAATGGTCCATATGATGGACACTTAATTTTGAAATACACTGTGGATGAATTTTAGAATTGACAGTAAATCCTAGATCATTCTTTGAGCATCGAGATCAAGGGGATGAATTATACGGTAACCATATGCCATAGGTTCATCTTTATTGCATTATGACTTTTCAACCTATTCGGACGTCGAATATCATTACTAGATGGTCACATCGATTGGTATAGAAAATCAATTTTTATACTACTGACTTAGGATTCAAACCTATGGGATCATATATAATAGAATTTTCTATCTGATCTAATGGCTGATCGAGAGTTCTAATGGTCTGGAACTCTATAGTCAAGAGTCCTACTGGACTGGAACTCTATGATCAAGAATCCCACTAGACTGGGACTCTATCTTTGTGGATTCCACAGTACTGTGACTCTAAGTTCTACTCATCTGAAACTCTTAGATCAAGAGCTCCATTGATCTAAAATTCTATGATCATGAGTTTCATTCATTTGGAACACTAGATTCAAGAGTCCCATTGGTTTGGGACTCTTCAGAAGTTTCATATTGATGAACTCTATTGCCCAAACACCCACCCAATTGAGACTCTATATTTATTAGAGGATTAATTAGCAATTTGATTGCTTACTGACTTAATTTGATTGAGCGATGAGAATTTGATCAAGTTCGATTGAATTTGATTCGATTGGGTTTGACCCGATCAAGTCATGAGATGACCTTATCGCTATAAAAAATTTGACCTTGATTTGATTAAGGGCTGGACCTAATTAATTTTTAATTTGATTAAAATTTTATTAGATTGGGTTAAGCCTAATTTAGTTGGATTTGATCTAGTCTAATTAGATCTAGATTAATTGGTTTAGTTGAAACCAATTTGGACCAAGTCAAATCTAATTTGAATTTCAAATATAGTTTCTCCCTGCACCACCCTCCTTTGACCTTTCCCCTTCTCACGCACACTATGGAATGTGTGTGACTTTTCTCCATGCCAATATCTGAAGTTGGCATCCTCTTCTTTAGCCTTTGACCTGGTCCAAAAGTTGAATCAAGTTGAAATTGATTTTGAATTTTGAATTCAAAACTATTTGGTTAACTCTCTAACTCCCCATCCTTATCCATTCTCCTCTCCATGCCCATTTTTGGTTTTATCACATATTTTGTTGTGCTTTTTTCATGTGGGTGTGCCGAAGGAGAGTCCTTCTGCACGTTACACACTTCAGATGGGCATTGGAGGTGGATAAGAATCAAACTTGAATTTTGAATTCAAGTTTAAACCCCATATCCCCTCTACGTGTTTAATCCATTGTAAGCGCCCCTTTTAAAAAGGGTTTTTCATGTGGGCGTGCATGTTTTTACATGAAAAAAGAGTGAGGGGTGTGGGAAGGTTTCTTAGAGAGAGAAAAACTTTTGAAGGGCACGAGTTTAGACGTGGAAAAGTCTAAAGGAAGAGAAAGATTTTCCTACGCTAGAAATTCTTCTCACGTCTCTTTCTTTCTTTTTCTCTTATCTGGTCACCCACTTTAGATGGGATCTGAGTGAGATGTGCATAGCTAAGGGAGTTCTCTACTCATGAAAATTTGTTTCATGGGAAAATTCCGAAGAGAAAGGGCATGAGAGGATTTTCGGACGTCAAGATTTTTGAGTGTTCAAAATCCTAAAGTTGGGACTCAGGGTTCGGATAGAGAGATCAAGTGCTGTGAGCATCGGATCACCACCAAATTTGAAACACTATTTTATCATCCTCCAAAGTTTATGTTTTGATTTTCTAGAGTATCCAGGAGATCAGAAGGAAGATGATCAATTGGATCGATCGAGATCAGCTATCGAAGGCCTCGACGAGGAGCTAACACTCCAGTGGAGCTGGTTGGGACCAGGAGCTCCATGTAGACCAACCATAGAGGCCAGATAAGTGTGCGACTATTGTGCGATGCTAAAATATATTTTGATGGATTTAGATCATGAAGATCAGCTATTTGCACATACGTATCAAGTTCTGAACTCGAATAGGTCAGCAAATATGATTTGCTGATCAATCGCATTTAAATTTTAAATTACATATTAGCATGTCTAGATCCAGATGTAGAATTCATTGATATGATCAATGCATGCATAGGTTAACTTTAGATTAATCTAATACTTCTGCTGTAATAAATTTTGAAAAATATTTTGAAAAGCATGCTAAAAATTCTGTGCGATTTTCTTCAATGATATCAGAGCAAGGGTTGCTTGACATGTTCTAATATGTTAATTAGATAATTTAAATTCTTTCATATATGATATGTTAGATCTAGATAACTTAGTAATTGAGGATGAATGAGCCACCAAGCCATCTGATCATAAGGGACAAGTATGGTTTAAAGGCTATCTCCTTCCATTCAGTGGAGATCCCTTATGGTGGTAGGGGTGCCACCGTAAACTCATTCATTAAGATGAACAGTAAAAAAAAAATTTTAATTAAAATTATTTTAATTAGAAAGTTAAATATGAATATATTTAGATTAGATCTAAAAAAAAAATTTATGATTTAATTTTTATTATTTTTTATTTTTTATTATGAAACTAGTAATAGGATTGCTATTTATGAAATGAGCTGACTTATTTGTGAAATGAGTCAACCCATTAGTGAACAAAAAATAAAAATCTTTCAAAATTTAAAAATTATTTTTGAAATGCCGAATCCCAACCCATCAATCCAAAACTTAGTTAAAAGAATTAAAAATTATTTAAGAATCTAGAATTATAAATTAAAGATTTTAAGACAAAGTGATAAGATCGTGGCTTAAAGGGTTAGGTGAATTAGGTCCATTAATTGGGTTAGACCTAAAGTTAGTTAAAAAATAGATTAATCTAGAGTAATTGATTAAATCTTATCAAGTGTTGAATTAGATTAGGTCAAGGACACTCTAGACTCAACTTTAATAGTTGTAGTTGGATGAGTTCATGACTTTAACGAGACCAAGATGGACTTGATTCATGACTAAGCAGTTAAGCACGAAATTACTAGGTTGATTAGATTAAATCTAATTAACCAGTTGATGTCTAAGGTAAGTTTGGTAGTCAAGACCAGTGGTTTTTAATTGGAAGCTATTCGCACTGATTCGATCTTTGAGGAGTTAATGGCATATCTCTTTCACTAATCTTACTTACCTAACCGATATGGTTGATTAAGATTTGATTAGATCACTTAGTGATTCGAGTTAATCCATGTCATTAAAAATCTGTTTGACTGATTTCAATCAGTAAGATTGAATTAGGTGCCCATGGACTCAAATTGATCCTAGTCCTAACCAATTGACTTGATGAAGTCAGTGGAAGAATTTGACTTAGTAAAGTTAGTAAAAAAATTTTGGTCCATGTCCTTTCTATCCTTAAATCACAAGTAACATAAATCTTCTAAATTATTAGATCCTTAAAAATGACTAAGTTATGGGGATAACTGAGTCATAGCCTTCCATTAAGGTAAATAGTAATGAGTCCAATTTTTTAGGTGAATATTGGAGGTACCTTACACCTAGTGTTCATCTGGATGTTGAAATTGCTGTCCATCATATAATGATTAGGTCGTACTCTCTTAATAATGATCAGATTGGCTAAAGCTTTTCTCAGACCTAGTTATCATTGATTTGATGCACTGAAATCAATCATGTTAATGGTTAGACCTAAGCAGACCTTCTTAGTGAAGACCATAGCCTACGAAATTGGCTTTTGGGGTAAAACCTAAATACTAAAAATTATTTAAAAAAATAATTAGTTGTGAACCTACTTGTAGATGTACACGGATTGGCCAGAGCTTTTTTCGGGCCCGTCTGTAGTCTATGTGGATTCCAATACCCACTAAAAAGTTAGTGTAATTTCTCGAATTAAAGATAAAGGCTACCAATTCATAAAAATAGTGGAAAGACCCTTAAACTAAAGTCCAAGTCTTTAAGATTTAAATAATTCAAGTACTAATATGGTCTTATATTTTTTTTAGATAAATAGAATGGCTAGTGTAAGTCTGCTTTATTCATTGTTTGACAGTGACAAGCATTTAGGGCCTAAATACAAGAAGTCTAGTATTGATCCTAATAAGGCAGACCCGAAGAGAAATGATCCTCTTGACTTGAATAGGCTGAACAGGGATAACCAGCAAGGTGTTGCTGGGCAAGGATGTTATATAATAATACCTTACAATTTCACTATTTATGATACATCTACCTGGGTATTAGATATCGGGAGTCCAGTTTGAAGGAACTAGATCTAGGATTTCAGAGCTAGATCTTGAAACTTTTTCAAGATTAGGTAGCAAAAAACTAAAATAAATTAAAATTTATTTATAAAAAATAGAGAATATCTAAATTTAAGATTCAATTACATGATTATAGTATGAGATTAAATCAAAAATTAAAAATATAAAGAAAGAAGAACATGTTGATCATATCAATATGCATCTACACTACATCTAATGCAGATATGTAAAAATAGATCAAATCTATTTTACTTATGCAAGTTAGATATTCTGACTTGCTGATCTAGACTTGAGGATGATGCTCTAAGCCACACACATATCTGGCCTTTAAGAGATATCCACATGAGCCCACGAACTCCGATCAAAAGTCCTATGTAGGAAATCAGCACAGTATGCTAATACTATGCTGATCCTTCTTCAATAGTTGATCCGGTGATTTTTTCTTCTAGATTTGGACTACTCCAAAGAATACAAGAAAGAGGAGAGATTTCAAATATGAGACACTCTTAAAAAAAAATCTCAAAAGAGGAGGATAAAAGAAGAACAAAGTAACCCTAGAAGAAGACCCTCTTCTTCTTCTCTGTTCTCTCACCTAGATACCCAAATTGATGTCTATGAAAACCCAATGCCCAAGAAGTCTCTCACCTTAGTATTCACACACCCAAAAGTACTCTCCAAGATCTAGAACATATCCAAAAATCAACATAAAATTCATCCTATATAATGAGTTATAGAGAAGTTCTTGTTGAGTCAAATTCTTAGACTAGAAAAGAACAAACATGGTAGCTAGTTGGGGCACCCAACACTTGGATGCCCCCCTCCTTTCTTTTTGGCATGGACCACCAGAGAAAAGTGCATAAAATTCCTTCTTTTCCACTGAGTAAATCATAGAGAAAATAGGGAGAATGGGCAGCATGCATGGAAGGAGGTTTAGTTTCCTAAAACTCTATTCAAAGAAAAATTCAAATTAAATTCAAATTTCCTCCTTTGACCGGATCCATAACTAATTGCCATATGAGAAAGAGAGAAGATGAGTGGGCATGCATGAAGACCAGGGAGAGAAGATTTATTACCAAAAATAAAGAAAGAGTGGGTGTGGCGAGGTGTGGGATATGAGTGGCGCAAGATGGATCCTAGTCTTACTAGGATTCCATATTTGACTTGGTCAAATATGGTTTTTCAAATCAAATCAAACCAAAATTAATTAAATCTAATTAAATTAGGCCTAATCCAATTAAAAACTTAATTAAATTAGATTAAATTAGATTTAATTTTAATTTAATTTTCTAATTATATTAGAAAATTGGGTTGATCTAAGTCCTAATTGAACTAGGATTAGTTGTTCCTTGCACTTGACTTATCCAATAAACCAATTGAACTTGATCCAATCAAGCCCAAACTAAATATAATTAAATCATATTTAATTATACTTAATATCAACCTTTTGGCTTAATCAAATTAAGCCAACTAGCAATTGAATTGTGAGTCGATCCTCCTACAATATTTGCACTAGGTTAAACATCAATCATATTGATCGTTTAACCTTAAAAATCATTCTCAATCATTGATCAACCATTCGATTGGATCGTGAACCCTAATATGTGTGATCTAATAGGTTCGAATCTAAGTCGGTAGTAAAGAAATAAATTTTTATACTAGTCAAAGTGACCATCTAGCAATGGTACCTGATGGAATAGGTCGAATGTGTAGAACAACATCCTTAAAATCCAGGTGAATATAATTTTCATATAATTCATTCTCTTAACCAAAATACTCGTAGGATACCTCAGAGTTAAACTATCAACTCTAATGAGGCTATCCATATTGTATTTCAAAATACCAAATCCATCTTATGGATTATCCTGGCCAAAGTTTTGCTATATTGAAATATAGTGATACATTCTTCTCCAACTCTTGGAGTGGTCAGTTTCATCTTGATCATACTCCGACTTCACAAGTACTTAACTATACCCAGAAGTCTTTCGTTATTAAATTAAAAATTTAGTTAGTCCAGTACCAAAGCATAGTGAGTTGCTTGCAATCCACTGAAGTGATCTCAGGTCTAAGGGATATCTATACCTATATCCCATCAGAGACATTCTCAATAGTAGAATACTCTAAAGTTGATCACGTTCCGTGATGATATACCCCTACATCTCATTTGTATGCCATACTAATATCTCCACACTCCTTGGTTAAGAGGATAACCAACATATATGGCATACAGTGACCTATGCTTGATAAATACTATCATCCTAATTAACAACCTATCATGTGTTTGTGAACAAGGACTAATCGATAAATCTTCTATTTATTGAACTTAAATAGTCTTAAGGACTTCATCATAATAATGAAGTTTGTTAGAAGATGAAAACTTATGATAAAAAAAATCAAAAATATATTTTATTAATTAATAAATCAATTACAATTATAATATAGCTCAACCATTAATAGGCTGATGATTAGCTTTGGGATACATTTTTCAACAACTTTCACTTATCCTGAAGCCACTCGACACAGTATCTAATACCTATATTCGACTTGTGGTTGTCGAACTCCTTTATCGCTAGGGCTTCAGTGAAGGAGTCAATCAAGTCCTCCTTTTCATTGATCTTCTAAAGATCGATGTCACCTCGATCCATGATCTTTCGGACCAGTTGAAAGCAGCATAGTATGTGCTTTGTCGTGTCTTTGATTTCTTCGCTTGAGCAATGGCACCAGTGCTGTCATAGTAGAGCAGGATCGGGCCATCAAGGGAGGGTGCTATTCCAATTTTGGTGATGAACTTTTTCAACTACATAGCTTCCTTCATAGTATTTGATACTGTGATATACTCTGCTTTGCAAATAAAGTCTGCCACAATATGCTGCTTGAAACTCTTCTAGCAGATGGCTCCACCATTCAGAATAAAGATATATCCCGATTTGCTTTTGCTATTATCATGGTCAGATTGAAAGCTAAAGTCGGTAAACTCCATAAGTTTCAGATCTGACTCGCCATAAATCAATCATTGATCCTTAGTATTTCTCAAATACTTAAAAATGGCTTTAACCATTTTTTAGTGATTTTCTCTAGGGTCAAACTGGTATCTACTCACTACTAGTGAGTATGCCATATTTGATCTCGTATATGTCATGACGTACATGATAGATTCCACTGTCGAAGCATATGGGACTCTACTCATATGTTCTCTCTCTTCAGGAGTTGTCGGACAATCCTTCTTAGAGAGAGAAATTTCATGACCTATCGAGAGATAGTCCTTTTTAGAATTCTTCATGCTGAACCTCTTCAGCATAGTATCTATGTACATGAACTAGGATAGCCCAAGCATCCTTTTAGATCTTTTTCTATAGATCTTCATCCCTAGGATGTAGGATACTTCACCCAGGTCCTTCATGGAGAATTATGATGACAACTAGATTTTTATTTCCTACAGTGTGGGATTATCATTTTAAATTAAGAGAATATCATCCACGTATAAGATAAAAAATATCACTACTGGATCATTTGCCCATTTGTAAATGTAGGCCTCTTCTTCATTCTTAACGAAGCCATACATTTTGATTACCTTATCAAAATGCATGTTCCAACTCTGAGATGCTTGCTTCAATCCATAAATGAATCTCTGAAGCTTGCACGCTTTGGACTCATCTATGGATGTGAATCTCTCAGATTGTATCATATATACCTCTTTGGTCAGCTCTCCATTTAGGAAAGCTATCTTCACATCCATCTGCTAGATCTCATAGTCTAAATGGACAGTAATTGCAAGCATTATCTAAATGGATTTGAACATTGCCATAGGAGAGAACGTCTCATCATAGTCAACATCATAATATTGATGATATCCCTTGGCAATCAGATGGGATTTATAGATCTCCATCTTTCCATCTGTGCTCCTTTTTCTTTTGAAGATCCACTTATACCCAATGAATTTAATCCCTTCAGGTGGGTCAACCAATATCCACACATTATTGACCTTCATGGATTTTATTTCAGATTTCATGACCTCAAGCCATTTCTCAGAATCGGATCTCTGTATAGCATCCATATAGGTGATCGGATCCTCATCGTTCTTATCAAGTTTGATTGGATCACCATCTCGGACTAAGAAATCGTAGTATCTATTCGGATGACACGATACTCTACCAGATCATCTTAATGGTGTAGGTACACTAGGCTCCAGATCTGATCTAATCAAATCAAAATCAGATTCAGCTATAGGTGTCGATTTTTCTACCTATTGAACTTCATCAAGTACAATCTTAAAGACAATAGTTCCTTCATCAAGAAACTTTTTTGCTAAAAAGATTGCCTTAAGACTGACGAACATCTTTTATTCATCAGCATGGTAGAAATAGTAACATTTACTTTCTTTGGGATACCCTATAAATACACACTTATCAGATCAGGGTCTAAGCTTATATGTATACAAACGTTTGACATAGACTGGATAACCCCAAACCTATAAGTGAGAGAGTATAGGCCTACGCCCAGTCCATATCTCATTTAGAGTCTTTGCAATAGATTTACTTGGTACATTATTCAATATATAACATACAGTCTCAAGAACATAACCCCAAAATAAAACAGGTAGACTAGCAAACCCCATTATGGATCAAATCATATCTAATAAGGTTCAATTTCTTCTTTTCAATATACCATTATGCTATGGTGTTCCTAGAAAAGTCTACTGTAAGAGAATCCCACTCTCTCCTAGATATGTCAAGAACTCACTGGATAGATATTCACTTTCTTAATCCGATCAAAGAGTTTTAATACTCTTTCCAGTTTATTTTTCTACTTCACTTCAAAATCTTTTGAATATTTTAAATGAATCCAACTTATGTTTCATCAGATAGACATATCCATACTTGGATAGATCATCTATGAAAGTGATGAAGTAGAAATATCCATCTCTAACACTTATACTCATAGATCCACATATATTAGTTTGTACCAGATCTAAGAGCTCAATGGCTCTTTCATCTTTTTTAGTAAAATGTGACTTGGTCATTTTTCTAAGAAGATAGGACTAATAGGATAGAAGTGATTCACAATCACTTTCTTCAAGGACTCCCTCTTGGATCAACCTATTTATCCTATTCTTGTTAATGTGACCTAACCTAAAGTGCCACAGATAGATATCAGAGATATTATCTAATCTACGATGTTTTCTGAAAGTGTACATTATACTCATAGATTGTGATAAAATGTAAATATCATTTCTTTGTTGTCCTTGCATTATTATAACATCATTCATAATGATATCATAATAATCTTCCTTTATAGAAAAATGATAACCATCTCTGATCAAAAGACTAACAGAGATTACATTCATAAAAAGAAGGACATTAATAATATTTATTTAAAAAAATTATATTAGTATTGAGAATAAGTTGAACTATTCCTATAGCTAGAACTAGAATAGACCTTCCATCTCCAACATTCAGGAATTGCTCATTATTTTCAAATCTTCTACTAATTTGAAGTCTTTGCAATAAATTATAAATATGAACTGGACTTTCGATATCTAATACCCAAGTAGAAGTATCACAAACAGAGAAATTATAAGGTGTTATCATATAATATCCTTGATTAGCAACTACTTGCTCATCTCTCTTTTTCAATCCATTGGGATCATGGGAATCAAGATACTGAGGATAATTTCTCTTTCAATGCTCTTGCTTCTTACAATAGAGGCATTCTGCTTGATCTAGGTTATTCTTAAACCTTAGGCCTCAGCATGAACCACTTCGTGCTACTGAATAACATTCAACTTTCGATACTTATTATCGAAGTTGGATCCCATAAGTTTATCACTATCTAACAGTAAATAGAGTAACTATGGTTTGAGTTTAACTGCATAAAGGAGAATCAAAAGCCTAATTTATAATTGATTCATTAAACCTAAAGATTTTGATTTTAATTAAAAGATTCTTCCATTATTTTATTCGAACTGATAGCCTCTACCTCCAATTTGAGAAATTATCCTAATTCTTTAGTGGATACTAGAATCCATATAGACTGCACACAAGTCCAACTATGGTTGGTCAACCCATGTACATCTAAGAATAGGTTCATAACTAATTATTTCTCTAAATAATTTTTAGTAATTTAATTTTTTTTAGGTATCTTTTCAGTAGGCTAAGGCCTCCACTGAAAGTTTCAATCAGGTCCAATCATTAACATGATCATACTTGGTCCATCTAACTAATAAATAATTAAGCTCAACTATGGTTGGTCAATCTAATCATCATTTAGAGAGATGCGATCAAGAAATCATAATATGAATGATAATTTCTTTAGTAAATAAGCACCAGACCTATGGGCCTTCAATGATTATCCAACTAATGGATCCATTATCATCTACTTAATAGGAGGCTATGATCTAGTTATCATCATAACTATTTTATTTTAAAGACATAATAATTTTAGAGGCCAGATAAGTTTGATTAGTAGAAAGATCTATCAAAGCTTGCCTTAGATACCATCAGAAATGATCAGGTAAGCAGGCTGCCAATTAAAAACCATCGATTTGATTTATCTTAGATACTAACTAATTTAATTAGTCTTGATTAGATCAACCTAATAGTTCATACTAGACCGTGTAGCTAAGAATTAAGTCCATCTTGGATCTCATTAAAGATATGGACTTGACCAACTATAACTATTATAATTGATCTAGAGAATTCTTGATCTAATCTAAGATAACAATTGATTAGATTTAGTCAATTCTCTAATTAAGTCCATTCTTTAATCTAACCCTAGGTCTAATCCAATTAATGGACCTAATTTCTACTAATCCATTTAACCCAATGTGTTATGATTTGTGTCTTAGGATCTTCAATTTATAATCCTAGATCATAATCAAATAACTTCTTAATTCTTAATTAAGTTTTGGACTGAGGATTGGGATTCGACTTTTCAAAAATAATTTTTACATTTATAAAATAATTTTATAACATAGTTCTATCAATCAAGTTGCATGTTTGATTCATAATCAATATGCAAGTAAGATAAGCATGAAACTACTTTAGATCTAATCTAAATAGGTTCATGTAATTAAAATATTTTTAATTTCAATCAATCATAAATTATCTTAGATCAAATCTAATATATTTATAATGATTAAAATTAGATTAAAATATTTTTAATTAGATTATAAATTTTTTTAAATCTAATCTAAAATTTTATGATCAATGTTTTATATCAGCACTTACTAGGACAACCTCTCTGCTGTAAGGGATAAACCTTATAGTAAGACAACCTTATAATCAGTCTATGCAATCTAAAACTTTTATTTTTAGATCTAAAACTCTTTTAAATTTAATAAATTATAAATAAAATTAGATCATATCTAATAAATTTATGATAAAAAATAGATTTACACGAACTAGGACAACCTCTCCACTATAAGGGGTAAACCTTACAGCAGGACAACCTTATAGCAATTTGTATGATCATGATTTTTAATTTTAGATTTAATAATTAGATTATAAATTAGATTTAATTTAAAAAATAATCTAAACATGCACACATAATCATATAATAATCAACCTAGACTTTGATACCAATTGAAGGAACCATATCTAGGATTTTAGGGCTAGATCTTGAAACTTTTTAAGATCGAGCAATGAAAAACTAAAATAAATCAAAATTTATTTAGAAAAAATAGAGAATTCCTAAATCTAAGATTTTATTACATGATTATGATATGAGATTAAATAAAAAATTAAAAATATAAAGAAAGAAGAGCATGTTGATCATATCAATATGCATCTACACTACATCTAATGCAGGTATGTAAAAATAGATCAAATCTGTATTACCTATGCAAGTTAGATATTCTAACTTACTGATTCAGGCTTGAGGATGATGCTCCAAGTTGCATATATGTCTGACCTCTAAGAGATGTCCACACGAGCCCACGAACTCCAATCAGAAGTTCTATGCAGGAAATCAGCATAGTATGCTAGTACTGTGCTGATCCTTCTTCGATAGATGATCCAGTGCTTTCTTCTTTTGGATTTGAACTCCTCCAAAAAATAAAAAGAAGAGGAGAGATTTTAGGTTTGAGATACTCTCAAAAAAATCTTAAAAGAAGAGGATAAGAGAAGAACAAAGCAATCCTAGAAGAAGATCCTCTTCTTCTTCTCTGTTCTCTCACATAGACACCTAGATTCGTGTCTATGAAAACCCAATGCCCAAGAGGTCTCTCACCCTGATATTCACATGCCCAAAATTACTCTCCAAGATCTAGAACATGTCCAAAAATTAGTCCAAAATTTATCCTATATAATGAGTTATAGAGGAGTTCTTGTTGGGTCAAATTCTTAGACTAGAAAAGAACAAACATGGCAGCTATTTGGGGCACCCAACACTTGGATGCCCCCTCCTTTCTTTTTGGCATGGACCATCAGAGAAAAGTGCACAAAATTCTTTCTTTTCTATTGAATAAATCAAAGAGAAAATAGAGAGAATGGGCAGCATGCATGGGAGGAGTTTTAGTTTCCTAAAACTCTATCGAAAAGAAAATTCAAATTAAATTCAAACTTCCTCCTTTAACTAGGTCCACAACTAATTACCATATGAGAAAGAGAGAAGATGAGTGGGCATGCATGAAGATCAGGGAGAGGAGATTTGTCACCAAAAATAAAGGGAGAGTGGGTGTGGGGAGGCATGGGATATAGGTGGCGCAAGATGGATCCTAGTCTTACTAGGATTTCATATTTGACTTGGTCAAACATGATTTTTCAAACCAAATCAAATCAAAATTAATTTAACCCAATTAGGTTAGACCCTAATCTAATTAAAAATTTAATTAAATTAGATTAAATTTAATTTAATTTTAATTTAATTTTTTAATCAAATTAGAAAATTCGATTGACCCAAGTCCTAGTTGAACTAGGCCTAGTTGTTCCTTGCACTTGGCTTATCCAATAAATCAATTGAACTTGATCCAATCAAGTTCAAATCAAATCTAATTAAATTATATTTAATTAAACTTAATCTTAATTCTTTGGTTTAATCAAATTAAATTAATTAATAATTAAATTGCTAATTGATCCTCCTGTAATATTTGTACTAGGTTAAACATCAATCGTATTGATCGTTTAACATTAGAGCGATTCTCAATCATTGATCAACTATCCGATCAGATTATGAACTCTAATATATGTGATCCTATAGGTCCAAATCTAAGCTAATAGTACAAGAATAAATTTTTAGATCAGTCAAAGTGACTATCTAGTAATGGTATCCGATGGTCGGATAAATTGAATGTGTAGAACAACATTCTTAGAACCCATGTGGATATAGTTTTCATATAATTCATCTTCTTGATCAAAATGCTTGTAGGACACCTTAGAGTTAAATTGTCAACTCTAATCAGGCTGTCCATATTGTATTTCAAAATATCAAATTCATCTCGTGGATTACCCTAGCCAAGGCTTTGCTATATTGAAATACGGTGATACATTCTTCTCCAACTCTTGGAATGATCAATTCCTTCTTGATCATACATTGACTTCGCAAGTACTTGACTATGTTCAAAAGTCTTTCGTTACTAAATTAAAAATTTAGTTAATCCGATACCAAAGTATAGTGAGTTGCTTGCAAGCCACTAAAATGATCTCAGGTTTAAGAAATATTTATATCTATATTCCATCAGAGATATTCTCGACAGCAGAATGCTCTAGAGTTGGTCACATTCAGTGATGATGTATCCCTATATCTCAACTGTATGCTATATAATTATTTCTATACTCCTTGGTTAAGAGAACAACCAACCTATATGGTATACAGCAACCTATGCTCGATAGAAGTTGCAATCTTAATTTACAGTCTATCATTTGGTCATGAATAGTTTTAAGAACTAATCAATAAATTCTCTCTTTATTGAACCTAAATAGTCCTAAAAACTTCATCACAATAATAGAGTTCGTTAGAAGATGAAAACTTATGATGAAAAAAGCCAAAAATATATTTTATTAATTAATAAATTAATTATAATTATAATGTAGCTCAACCATCAATAGGCTAACGATTGGCTTTGTGACATATTTTCCAACATAATTCACATATGCAATTCATTGCATGGACTTCAAATTGGTAGAAAGTTTAAGGATGATGAAAGATTCCTAAATATTAGGGATGAAAGAAATATTCTAGTCCTAGCATTAGATACTCTTGAGCTTATATTTAAAAATAATAATATCATTTTAAGTGACTGTCACTATTGTCCATCTTTTATGATGAACATAATATCCATTGTGCTTTTAACCCAGGATGGTTATAATCCATCAATAAAGGAACATTGTTGCGATATCATTATGAATGATGTCACAATAATGCAAGAACAATTAAGAATGATATTTACATTTTATAATAATCTATTAATGTAATGTACATGTCAAATAAACATCCAAAACTAGATAATGTCACTGATGTTTATCTTTGGCACTATAGACTCGGTCATATAAATAAGAATATGATCAATAGGTTCATTAAGAAGCATATTCTTGACATCGATGATTGTGAATTATTGAATATCTGTGAGTCTTATCTTCTTGGTAAGATGACCAAATCATCTTTTACTAAAAAAGGTGAATGGGCTGCTGATCTTCTGGATCTAGTGCATACTGATGTATGTGGACCTATGAACATATGTGCTAGAGGTGGGTTCTACTACATTATATTTACTAACAATCTATCTAAGTATGGGTACATCTATCTTATAAAGAATAAATTTGATTCATTTGAAATATTTAAACGATATCGAAATGAGATAGAAAAATAATTTGAAAAGAGTATTAAAACTCTTCGATCTGATCGAGAAGGTGAATACCTTTCCAACGAGTTTTTGATATATCTAGGAGAGAATGGGATTCTCTCTCAATAGATCCCTTCTGGAATACCACAGCATAATGGTGTATCTAAAAGGAGAAATTGAATCTTGTTGGACATGGTTCGATCCATGATGGGATTTGCGAGTCTGCTAATTTTATTTTGGGGGTATGCACTTGAGACTGCTTGTTTTATTTTAAACAATGTTCCAAGCAAATTTATCACAAAGACTCCATATGAGATATGGACTGGGTGTAGGCCGACGCTCTCTCACCTTAGGACTTGGGGATGTCCGACTTATGTAAAATATTTATGGGTAGAAAAGCTTGGACCTAGATCTAATAAATACTTATTTATAGGATATCCCAAGAAAACTAGGGGATATTACTTGTACCTTGCTAAAGAGCAAAAGATATTCATCAGCAATTGGATAGTCTTTTTGAAAAAAAAAATTTTTATAGAAGGAACTACTATCTCTAATGTTGAACTTAGTGAAGTTCGACAGGTGGAAGAACTGATACATTCTAATGAACTTGCAGAATTAAATTTGATAAGATCAAATCCAAAGTCCATTGAAGAGGCACTAAGGAGATTCGATAGAGTACGGCATCAATCGGACAGATGCTATGATTTCTTGGTCCAGAATGGTGATCCTATCGAACTCGATGAGAACGACGAGGATCTGATCTCCTATATGGATGCCATGCAAAGGATTGACTCCGATAAGTGGTTGGAAGCCATGAAGTCCGAAATGGAGTCCATGAAAATCAACAGTGTATGGACACTGGTTGATCCACCTGAAGGGATAAAACTCATTGGGTGTAGTAATTTTTTTTTAAAAAAAGGAGCACAGATAGGAAGATGGAAATCTATAAAGTCTATCTGGTTGCTAAAAAATATCGTTAGCATTATGGTATTGACTATGATGAGATATTTTCTCTAGTGGCAATATTTAAATCCATTCAGATCATGCTTGCGATAGCAATATACCTAGACTATGAGATCTGACAAATGGATGTGAAGATGATTTTTCTTAACGGAGAGCTGGATGAAGAAGTGTATATGATATAGTCTAAGAAATTCACATTCACAGATGAGTGCAAGGTGTGTAAGCTTCAAAGATCCATCTATGGATTGAAGCAGGCATCTCAGAGTTGGAACATGTGTTTTGATAAGGTAATTAGAATGTATGACTTCATTAAGAATGGAGAAGAATCCTGAGTGTATAAATGAGCTAACAGTTCTATAGTAGTATTTCTTGTACTGTATGTTGATGACATTCTCTTAATCAGAAATGACATCCCTACTTTATAGGGAATAAAGGTTTGACTATCATCGTAATTCTCCATGAAGGACTTGAGAGAAGCTTCCTACATCCTAATGATAAAGATCTATAGGGATAGATCTAAAAGATTGCTTGGACTATTTCAATCCATATACATCGATACCATGCTAAAGCGGTTCAACATGGCTAATTCCAAAAGGGGCTATCTCTCGATAGACCATGAAATTTTTCTCTCGAAGAGAAATTATCCGACAACTCCTCAAGAGAGAGAGTGTATGAGTAGAATATTATATACTTCGATAGTGGATTCTATTATGTACACCATGATATTTACGAGATCAGACATGGCATTCTCACTAGGGATAGTGAGTAGATACCAGTCTGATCCAAGTGAGAATCACTAGAAGATTGTAAAGATAATCTTAAAATATTTAAGAAATATTAAGAACCAGTAGCTCATCTATAGAGATGCTGACTTGAAACTTATGGGATATACTGATTTTAGTTTTCAATCAAATCATGATGATAGTAAGAGTGTATCAGGTTATGTGTATATCCTAAACGAAGAAGTGTTCTGCTGAAAAAATTTCAAGCAGCATATTATGGTCGATTCTATGTAAAAGGCGGAGTATGTCATAGCATTCGATACTGCAAAGGAAGCTATATGGCTGTGGAAGTTCATCGATAAGCTGGGAGTGGCACCCTCCTTAGATGGTTCGATTTTGCTATACTATGATAGCACTGGAGCCATAGCTCACGCGATGGAGCCAAAGGCATATCAGCATACTAAGTACATTCTGTGTTGCTACCATCTTGTGTAAGAGATCGTGGAACGAGGTGACGTCGAGTTTTAAAAAATTGATGAAAAGAAGAACGTGGTCGACCCCTTTACTAAAGCCCTTAGAATCAAAGAGTTCTATAATCATAAATGGAAGATGGGTATATGATACTATTCTGAATGGCTTTAATCTAAGTGAGAGTTGTTGAAAAATATATCCTAAAGCCAATCATTTAGGTTGTAGATGATTTAGTTGATTTATAAAATATACTTGAATTATAAATAAATAAAAATTTTATTCTGGCAATTCATCATTTTTGTTCATCTTTCTGAAATGAACTCTTCTGTGATGAAGTTCTTAGGACTATTTAAACTCTACAAAGAAAGATTTGTTGTTTAGTTCTTAAACCAATTCGCGATCAAATGATTCGTTGTTACCTAGGATGACAACCTATCGAGTGTAGATCGTTGTATGCCATAAGTGTTGATTGTCCTCTTAACCAAGAAGAATGGAGATACTATTATGGCATGTAGGTGAAGTATAGAGATATATTTTACTGAACGTGATCCAACTGCATAGCTCTCTGCTGTCAAGAGTTGTTCGCAAAGGATATGGGTATAAGTGTCCCTTGGACTTGAGATCATCATGGTGACTTGCAAGCAACTCACTATACTTAGGTACCGGACTACCTAAATTTTTAATTCAATGATGGAAGGCTATTAGGTGTAGTCAAGTACTTGTGAAGTCAGTGTATGAGTCAAAATTGGATTGATCTCTTCAAGTATTGGAGCAAGTGCATCACTGTATTTCAATTTAGCAAACCCTCGATCAGGATGGTCCATGTGATGGACACTCAATTTTGAAATACATTATGGATGAATTTTAGGATTGACAGTAAATCCTAGATCATCCTTTGAGCATCGAGGTCAAGAGGATGAATTATACTGTAACCATATGCCATAGGTTCATCTTTGTTGCATTGCGGCTTTTCGATCTATTCGAACGTCGAGTACCATTGCTAGATGGTCACATTGATTGGTATAGAAAATCAGTTCTTATGCTACCAACTTAGTATTCAAATATATGAGATCACACATAATAGGAGTTCCTACTTGATCTATGACTGATCGAGAGTTCCAATGGTCTGGGATTCTATGGTCAAGAGTTCCACTGGACTGAGACTCTATGATCAAGAGTCTCATTGATCTGCCTTTATGGGTCCCACAGGATTAGAACTTTGAGTCATACTCATCTGGGACTTTCAAATCAAGAGTTTCAATGATCTAGGACTCTATGATTGCGAGTTTCATTCATTTAAGATACTGGGTTCAAGAGTTCCACTGGTTTGCGATTCTTCAGGAGTTTCATGTTGATGGGACTTTGTTGTCCAGATATCCATCCAATTGAGATTTTATATTTATTAGAGAATTAATTAATAATTTGATTATTAATTAGCTCAATTTGATTGAGCGATGAGGATTCAATCAAGTTTGATTGAATTTGATTCAATTGGGTTTGATCTGATCAGGTCATGAGATAACCTAATCGCTATGGAAGATTTTATCCTAATTTGATCAGGGGTTGTACCTAATTAATTTTTAATTTGATTAGAATTTTATTGAGTTGGGTTAAGCCTAGTTTAGTTGGGTTTGACTTAGTCTAATTAGGTCTAGATTAATTGGTTTAGTTGAAAAAAATTTGGACCAAGTCAAATATAATTTGAATTTCAAATACAGTTTCTCCCTATGCCACCCTCCTTTGACCTTTCCCCTTCTCACACACATTATGGAATGTGCATGACTTTTCTCCACACCAATATCTGAAGTTGGCACCCTCTTCTTTAGCCTTTAACCTGGTCCAAAAGTTGGATCAGTTGAAATTGGTTTTGAATTTTGAATTCAAAACCATTTGGTTAACTCTTTAACTCCCCATCCTTATCCATTCTCCTCTCCACGCCCATTTTTGGTTTTGTCACACATTTTGATGTGCTTTTTCCACATGGGCATGTAGAAGGAGAGTCCTTCTGCATGTTACACACTTCAAATGGGCATTGGAGGTGGATAAGAATCAAACTTGAATTTTGAATTCAAGTTTAAACCCCTTATCCCCTCTTCACATTTAATCCATTGTAAGCACCCATTTTAAAAGGGGTTTTTCATGTGAGTGTGCATGTTTTTACGTGAAAGAAGAGTGAGGGGTGTGGGAAGGTTTCTTAGAGAGAGAAAAACCTATGAGGGGCATAAGTTTTGGCGTGGAAAAGTCCAAAGGGAGAGAAAAATTTTTGAAATTCTTCTCATGTCTCTTTCTTTATTTTTCTCTTATCTAGTCACCCACTTTAAATGGGATCTGAGTGAGGTCATGAAAATTTGTTTCATGAGAAAATTTCAAAGAGAAAGGGCGTGAGAGGATTTTCGACCGTTAAGGTTTTTGAGTGTTCAAAACCCTAGAGTTGGGACTCAGAGTTCGGGTGGAGAGATCGAGTGCTGTGAGCATTGGAACGCCATCAAATTTGAAACACCACTTCATCATCCTTCAAAGTTTATGTTTTGATTTTCTAGAGTGTGTAGGAGATCAAAAAAAAGATGATCGATTGGATCAATCAAGATTAACCATCGAAAGCTCCGACGAAGAGCTAGCACTCCAATGGAGCTGGTCGGGACTAGAAGCTCCATGTGGACAAACCGTATAAGTCGAACAAATATACTGCTATAGCATGATGCTAGAGCATATTTTGGTAGATTCAAATTATAAAGATCAGCTACTCATGCATCGAGTTCTGAACTCGAATCGATCAACAAATATGATTTACTGATCAATCATATTTAAATTTTAAATTATATATTAGCATGTCTAAATCTAGATGTAGGGTTCATTGATATGATCAATGCATGCATACATTAATTTTAGATTAATCTAATGCTTTTGCTGTAATAAATTTTAAAAAATATTTTAAAAAGCATGCTAAAAATCCTATGCAATTTCCTTCAAATGATAGTATAAAAAAGATTTTTCCCAGCATGCAGTCGAACAAGACCACTGATAAAAATAAGACTTTTTCCAACAATTTTACTTGATCATTGGAAAAAATTCAACTTTCCTAGTGGTTTGATTTGACTATTGAAAAAAATAAGATATTTTCTAGCGGTTTGACTAGATTGCCAGAAAAAATAAGTCTTTACCCTACAGATTCAAAAAAAAAATGCTTAAAGTCTATTTTACTGGTGGTTTTCTATATCCGCTAATAAAAGAGTGCTGCTAAATCTTCTTTTTCTTGTAGTATTGAGAGCGGAGCTCTTGGATTAGATGACGTGGAGGGAGTTGTGGTAGTGGTAGGACCAGGCCATGCTCTGCAACAGCTAGTCGAAGCATCGACAAGAAACCTCCATAGTTGGCAAAGAAACCCTAAGCAATGGAGAGGGCTTTCTCCCTCCATGTAGTCTGATCTAGTAAATGGGGCATCAGGATTCTTGTTGGTGGGGCGAGCGATAATTTTATTAGTTTACTTAATCAAGAAAGATGGGATCGGTGCTCTCTTTTCTTTTGACACTCCTCTCTTGATGCCAGTCATTTTTCGTCAATACTTAGTATATTTTTTAGTAGATTTGAGTTACCCATATTTATCCATTAGTAGATTTGATTTGCTTATATTTAATCATTGAAACATAAGTTAAAAATTAATTATAGCATTTTCATGTTTGATAAATGTGGGTATATACAATCTTTTTTTAGAATTTGACCTTTTACCCACGTATATACTTTATGTGAGTAAAAAGCATGGGTATATATGATTTTTCTTATAGTGTGAGATCACCTCATTTGGTTGTATCACGATAATCCTATATGGCAATGATCTCAAATTACCTCCATTCTTCAAATCACTACCCAATGATGGGGCACCTATCCTTAAGGTTGGAAATCTAAAATCATCCCATACTAGTGGTTTTGGGCTGAAATATGATGGCAAAAATATCCCTAAGTCTACCAGAAAAAATTGGTATATCAATATATCATCAATATGTTATATTATAATTATATATATAATATTATATTATATTGAGATTATATATATTATATTAATTAATGATATATAATATATTATAATATATTTTTTTATCATATTATTTAATGATAATTTTAAATTATAGTAGAAATATATTATTGAACTTTATATTTATATAATGAAAGTATTAATATATTACTTCTATTTGCTTTATTCTTTTAATCAATAAATATTAGTATTAAAAATAGTATTATAAGTATAAATAAAGTATTAATTATACAATAACAATTAATATAACTTTGTAGGATCAATAAATTATAAGATTAATAAATATATTTTTATGGAATATATCAAGTATAGTTTTGGTATTATATGATCAGTGATATTGGATTCTTATAGAATACCAAATACATTACTTGTGGATACTTAGTAATCTTTAATTATCAGAACATAGCATACCAAATATGATAATCTAAAATCATCGAAGATCAAATTATCTTGGGATAAAGATCACCGGTGATCTAAGATCACCGATGATCTAAGATCACCTTGGTGAACTCATTTGGGTCACCAAATGCCACCTTATTCTTTGACACCTTCTTTTTATTTATACGATAAATGATCCTAAATGAATAAGTGTGGAAGTTGGCTTGAGGCATTTTCTCCCTTACCCAAAAAGCATACTATAAGAATTTAGTTTTTATTGATGGTTTTTTCATGATGAAATACATGTTTGGTCGCTAAGATGTCTATATTTAGCAATGAAAATTAAAATTGGTCACAACAAATCATTTTGTTTAAATGCTTTAATAATGACATATGATATCGTCGTAGAATGTAGATCTTTTATGACTACTTTTCATTTTGTCACATAAAAGTGTCATTAAATAAAGGGTTTTAGGTGAAAAATTAATTTTGGTATGAAAATTGGTTTTCGTCAATTTATTAATGAAAGAATAAGTGCCCTATAAGCCAATCACAAATGTGATATGATGGAACTTTTCTATATAATCCCCAACTCATGTAATGACATTTATTCTGATATTGATAAATAAGGCATTTTATTCATTATTTCAGTTGCATCTTTTATATTTAAAAATTATGATGAATCCCAAAGATTAGGATAATAATTTTAGGGGACATGAATGAGTCATGCCTGTGAAACCTAAAATCTGAAAACTCTAATCTTAAATATTTCTATTCATAGGAATATTAAGACGGAGATCAATATTTCAGATAGACTGGCACATCCTATGTATGCTCGATGGAGAGGATGGTAGATCTCATAAGCCACTTGTATGGGGATACTAATACAAGGATGTGGATGCTCATCAAGAAATAAGTTTACTAAATTGACTCGATAAAGAGAATATCTTATGGAACCTTACTTGTATATCAAAAGATGATTCTCTAAGTAGGAGTTGTGCAAGTGATCCTTAGATCCGAGATCACCATGGTATCTTATGCATATAAGCCTATACTTTTGGTTCATACTCAATCATGATATTAATTCATGAATGAAATGTTTTGAATATGATCAAGTGTATACGAAAGTAGTAAATAGATCAATAAGAAATTGATCACTCATAGTAAGAGAAGATGACATTCTATGTATTCTCATCTATTGATAACTTAGTAAGACTTTAGCCAAAGCAGAATGAAGATTAGATAGGACTTCTAATCCTCTTTAAAGTTATTACTTATTGATGGAGAATTGAAATGAATATGTATTTGACTTTGACATTCATCCATACTCATAAATATATTTGGAATGCAGGATGATCAAAGGATTGAATTATATGAAAACTTGCCACTAAGGATATATTTGGTATTTTTATCAAATTTTAAATTTTTTGGATGGTCATGATACATTGCTAGATGTCAATCTTGATTTATGGATCTAATTGAATTAATGAGATTAATTCGATCCTCAATTAGATGGATCTTCTAATTGGTGAATTCAGATCGATATATACCCTAATTGATTAAGATTAAGTTCAATCAAATTAGATTAAAATATACTCGAACCTACTGCCGGCTAGATGTAGAGCCCAATGGGTTACACATATAAAGAAATTGATCAAGAATTAATTTTAGGATCATTGGATCCTAATTGGCTAGCAAATTGGCATGCTAGAATATGTTAGCTAACCTAATTCCTTGCCAAATCAGTTTTGATTCAAATTTTTGTACTTTTGACTAACCAATTTTATTTAAATCTAAATTTTGATTAAGCCAAAAGGGTTGGCCATCAGATATTTACCACTTGACATTATCTAGATTTTATATGGAAGAGTCCAAGATGCCCTAAACTCCTTATTAGAGTTGGCACCACATAATGTGGTGTATGATTTTTTCTTTTCATAAGGAAGGACTAGGAGTCCTTCTAAAAGGGGGCATTGACCAATAAGACACCCCCTGGGACTCTCTCTCCTTTATCGCACCAACCATCTTTGACTAATCAAAGATGGTGGGTGAGGAATTAAATCTTTCAGAAATTAACACGAAGAGTCACGTAGTTCCAAGATAAATGGTGCCAAGAGTCCTTCTGCTTTAAGGACTCTTGGTTGGTGCCTTATATGAGATTCTCTCACCTTATCCCATGCCTTATCAGAAAAAATTCAAATTAAAATTTAGAATAAATGATGGAAAGTCGTATATACGATGTTTTAGAGGCAGAAATCACTTTTTATGTGATTTCTAGGTGCCTCCAAATATTCTTCTGCTTTAAGGGACTTATTTGGCCCCTTGATAAAGCTTTTGGAGGGCTGATAAATGCTTGGGAATGGATATGATTGGTGCCCTATCTAAAACTATAAATAAGTCTCGGATATGAGGTGTCAGGCATTCTAAATTCATAAGCCTGTCTTAATATTTTTCCTCCCTTTTTTTTAGATATAGTATTGGTTAAGACAAGAAGTCTTTCTCATAGACAAGGTCTTAACTAATATAAGAAGTCTTCATTAAGATAAGGGTTAGGAAGATTATTTAAGAGGACTAAGAGAGAATAAAAGAGAGAATAAACAAGAGAGAAGAAGGAAGAAGAAAAGTCAAGGAATTCTAGTTTAGAATTCAGCAAGCAAGGATTCAAGAAGGATTGTTCTTGAACCCAATTTCCGTATGGATTACTATTGAAGGGTTAACACGTGGGCACCTTGTGAAAATATATCTTTTCCAAATTAGATTTATAAGAGTATGTTTTCTTATCTTGTTCTTAGTACATATACATGTTTGAAATTCATTAAGGTCGATCCTAGGAATTAGGATTTGATAGATCAAATTTTTTGAAATTTATTGCATCTGCCATGTCAATCAAACCCTACAATGATATCAAAGCAACCTTATATGATTCAATTATATACATGAATGCTTTTAATAATGATTTAAAGCATGTTATTATATGATGTATATATAATTGAGTCTATAATGCAATCATATATGATTAGGTTGATATATGATATGTTGTATGATCATGCTAATGCTTTATGTTATGTCATGTATTATTTTTAAAATTTTGATTATGCATCTTTATGTAATACCTTAAATTAGATATTATAATGTATAATGCACTAATTCATTATTCTGATTATAAGGTTATCCTAGCATATCGGCATATATTCGTTATGTTGTAAGGTTGTCTTAGAATGATGAATGTTTTATGTTTTACCTGGCACAGCATGTAGATGCATGTTTTAATGTTTTAAGGATGTGCATGAGATCTTTAAAGCCCTCTTTAAAATTATATTAAGCCATAGTGTTAAAGATTAAAGAGCAAATCCATTCTTGACAAAAGTTGGTCAATTGGTATCTAGGAAAGTGGTTTTGGGAAGGTAAAGAGAATGTAATTTATTAATTGGATCCATTTCTTACCTAGCCAATTTTATTGGTGTCTAAAACAAGAATTGAGGGTCTCCCACCTCTCTCCCACTTATCTGGCTAATATGATTTAATTAAAATCTTGAATTAGAAATGCATATTGATCAACATACTACATATACCTTCCTTCATGCTCAGACGATTATTATTTCAGGAATCATAGTAAGTTTGTTGTACTATCCATAAGACTTACCATAAAGACTGATATGATAACATCTTAGTCCATTTTCAAAATACTTATGGTATATTTGATTTATTATTGCTTTATCATGCTATCCATAAAAGCAATATTATTTTTAAATATAACTATGTGGAAATGAAGAATTTGACTTAACTAAAATATTATAGTTTGTTGTGCTATCCATAAGACTATGAATGTTTTAGAGATAGGCTATGTTGAGAGTTACATGGAGATGCAATTGGATAGATTTTTCTATCTTTGAACTCATTGAAGTTTATTATGCTATCCACAAGACTTCTTTGAGGGATAAAGATCTCAACCCCACTAAGAAATCGATTTTAAGATTTTCTCTATGCCATAGAGAGGGCTATGGTATATGATAAAATAGTGAAAGTAATAACTAGAATTTAATAACCTCATCTAGTTATACATATCATCTTGAGTGGTCTGCTTATATTAGTATTTTTAGTTTATGTAGATTAAATTATCTACATAATGGTTTCTTTACTTTCACTGTGATGCATTCTTGATATAAATAAATTGACTGATCCCAATTACGTAGATTGGTTGAGGAACTTGCACATAGTGCTTGTATAAGAAAAGTTATCTTATGTTCTGGACACACCTGACCCAGGTCCGGTGAGTGAAGATGCTTCAGAGGAGGAGAAAGGTATATATAAGATGTGGCAAAATGATAATACAACTGTCAAGTACATTATGTTGGCCTCAATGAGTAATGAATTATGGAGGCAACATGAGGGTATGGATTCTTCCTCTATATTGCTCAATTTAAAAGAGCTTTATGGATCACAGAGCCAAACTTTTAGGTATAAATTATCTAAGTAGTTATTCCGAGCTTGGATAGCTAAAAAAACTCTGGTTTAGACTCATGTACTGAAACTGATTGACTTAATTATTAGATTAGATCAATTAGATTTTGCCATAGATGTAGAGCTTAGTCAAGATCTCGTATTGCAGTCTCTCCCAGACTCTTTCCAGTTTATGGTGAATTATCATATGAACAAACTAAAAACTTCCCTGCCAAAGCTATTAAATATGTTAAAAATAGCTGAGAATCATATAAAAGGAGAGAAAGGTTTACTTTTGATAATGGACAAGAAGAAGATTGGTAGGAAGGGTTCAAAAAAAAGAAATAAATTGAACCTTAAAAGAAGCACCTTCAAGAAGAAAGCAAAGAATGTCCTAGCAGATATGACCTATTATCACTACGGCAAGATGAAACATTGGAAGAAAAATTGTAAGAGTTATCTTGCAAAGATGAAAGAAAATGCAGCATAAAAAGATATGTATATGATACATACAATATTTTCATTAAGTACTTCAATCAGTAATTCATGGATATTGGATACCACATGTGGTTTCTATATCTGTAATTCATTGCAG
Source organism: Cocos nucifera (assembly GCA_006176705.1). NCBI lineage: Eukaryota > Viridiplantae > Streptophyta > Magnoliopsida > Arecales > Arecaceae > Cocos > Cocos nucifera. The sequence continues at coordinate 1,069,571 of QRFJ01000649.1, forward strand.
GGGTTATAGAGAATCAAATGACTGAAGAAAGATGAGTTCAAGCTTTTCGGTGCTAGTGGAGAGACTATCTCTGTTGAAGCTCTGGAAACTTACCTACTGAAGCTGTTGATTGGAAGAACTCTCAAATTGAAAGAATATTATTATATGCCCAATGTTATCAAAAATATTGTATCTATATCTCTTTTGTTACAAGAGGGTTTTCAAATAAAATTTATGAGCACTGGATGCTTTATTTATCGTTCAAATGAGTTCTATGATAATGGGCATTTTTATAATGGTCTTCTAATTTTATTACTTAATGAAAATATATTTTATATTGTTAAAAATATGAAGAGGAAGAGAGATGACATAAATATGTCATTTCTCTATCATTGCCGACTTGGTCATATTAGTAAGTTAAGGATTAATAAGTTATACAAAGAAAAATTCTTTGAATCCTATGATTATGAATCATATGGGACTTGCGAATCTTGCCTCATGAGAAAAATGATCAAGTCTCAATTTTCTAGATATGGAGAAAGGGCAAATGAGTTATTGATCTTTGTACATTCAGATATATGTGGGCCAATAACAACTCAAGCCAGAGGAAGATATTTCTATTTTATCATATTTACTGATGACTTATCAAGATATGGATATGTGCATCTTATGAAACCAAATATGTGGTTTTTGATAAGTTTAAGAAATATTAGAAGATGATCGAAAATCAAACTGAAAGAAGTAATAAAGTCCTTCGATCTGATCGAGGTTGCAAATACTTGTCCAATAAGTTTCTTGATCATCTTAAGAAAAAAAGAATTCTCTCTGAATAGACACCTCCTTATATGCCATAATTAAATGTGTAGCAAAAAGGAGAAATCATACACTTATAGAAATGGTACGATCCATGATGTACTATGCTGATCTTCCAATATCCTTTTAGAGGTATATCCTAGAAACTACCACTTATATTCTTAATAGAGTGCCTTCTAAGTCTGTCCTAACATTGCATATGAGATATCGAGTGGCAGGAAGCCTAATTTTAAGCATATTAAGATATGGGACTGTCCTACTTATGTCAGAAATATTTTTGGACATAAGCTAAGTGCAAGGTCAGATAAATATTTATTTATAGGATATCCTAGAAAAACTAAAGAATATTATTTCTACCATCAAATTGAACAAATCATAATTGTCAATAAGTATGCCATATTCTTGGAGAAGGAATTCATCCAAGAAGGAGGCAGTGGAAGAAATATTAAACAAAAAAAGTTCAGGATCTATAAACTATTCTAAAATATCTAATAAAAATACTCAACCATAAGTACCTAAGGATAAGGTACATCCATAATATACACCTCCTTTCCATAGGTCAAAGAGAGTGTATCATGTACCTCTAAGATATGGTTTTGTCATAGAGAATGATATAAGATAAATATCATTCAAGATGATGATCCATTGATCTATACTGAAGCCATCATGAGTAAAGACTCTAACAAATGGCTATATGCAATGAAATCTGAAATTGACTCTATGTATTCTAATCAAGTTTGGACTTTAGTTGATGCACCAGAGGGTGTAAGCCCTATAGGGTGCAAATGGATTTTCAAGAAAAAGATCAGAGCAAATGGCCAAATTAAAACCTACAAGGCTAGGTTGGTAGCAAAAGATTTCAAAAAAAAATAAGAAATTGATTATGATGAAACCTTTTTGCTTGTAGTTGCTATGCTAAAGTCTATACTAATTTTACTTGTTATAGCAGTATACTATGATTATAAAATTTAGCAAATAGATATCAAGACCACTTTTTCTAACAGTAATCTTGAGAAAAAGATCTATATGACATAGCTAGAAGGATTCATCTCCAGTGCGAGACCAAATCAAGTATGCAAGCTTCAAAGATTCATTTATAGATTAAAGCAAGCTTTAAGGAGTTGGTGTTAGATGTATGCCCTAGAAGCCAGATTGACTGACACTTGTAATACACATTTTAGGAGCATTTTTATAATTTTGACTTAAAATTAATAAAGAATTATTTTTATCTATCATATTGTGTGTAAAGTGTTTGTGATACATTCTTTAAATTATTGAACATAATAATATATATTTTTAAGAGTTGAAAATTTAAGATATGCATTTTCATAATTAACTCATAAACTGCTTCTGATCGTAGGATCATCATGAAGATGGTGATCGATCTGAAAGATTGATGTACGATCACTTTCTTAGGATAGATAAGTCTTAAGTCTACGATATGAAAATACTGAAGTAAGAGTTCAGGTACTTATTGAGAATAAAGGCATTTAGCGTGACCACCTCGAGTAGTCATAAGGGAGTCTACCTTCTCATTGATGGCTAAGCTCGATGCTACAATTGTGTATCTGGTTCTTAGACCTAAGGTGCATCGGCTATTCACCTTGAGTGTGTTATAGTTTGACTACACTATAACTCAATATTTTAGCTATTAGAAATTCTGAGATGTATGTTGACTATAACATGTTTATTGTAGGAACTAGATCACACCAAGATGGAATTTATCAATCTTAGTAAAGGAGGAGTAGTCCTATGATGATCATGAGATCGAGTCCTTAAGTCCATGGCTATGGTAGTGTGATATAATAGAAAAAAACTTTCTATTAGGATTTCACATCGGACTCAAATCGAATGATTTAATCATATGATAGGGTATTGGGTTTGACAAGTTTATCTTAATCCTAATCCCGTCGGAGCTTATGATAGAACAATTCAATCACACGGGTAGCTACATCGAGAGATTCGTATTCGATTCTGATGGATTGTCTTCATATACTGCTACGTATCACTTATAGATTTTGGAATAAATTAGAACAGTCTTGATGATCGATCATCCTAATTGGATCAACTGAAAGAGTTCTAATCCATTGAAAGATATTTCAGTAATATTGATGATAAAGATCATGATATGTCTCATTACCATATGAAACTAAACTTAACTAGGTTATACAAATAAGGGTTTAGGTCCGGATGTCATTTTGTTTGATTAATTTGGATTAGATCTAATTAGGTTCAAAAAATTCGTGCTAGCATATGATTAAACCTAACATTCTTCTTCTATAGTCATTTTGTTTGTCTTGACCGAGTTAAATTAGATTTGGCCCACCTAGGAACCCTGTCCTAGTCTGACTGAAGCTTGTCCAAGCCAAAAAAATATTATCCTAATCTAATCTAGGCTTGTCCTAATCCATCGAATGAGAATGAACAGGACAAGACCTACTAATTTCTAAAACTTTTAGGATAAAGGTCAAAGGTTGATCCAGACATAGGAAAGAAGGGATAAGGGGTGCACCCCCTAGAGAATTTCTAGGGGTGTGCACCCCTAAGTATTTTCATGAGAGAAGAAAGGGTGGACGTCCCCCTAGGCATGCACCCCATATGGATAAGGGAGTTGATCCAGTCAAATTGAATTTAACCAGGTCAAAGGGTCTTGATGAGATCAAAGACTCTAGAGATTAGTTGCTTGCACCACCCTTCTCCCTTATCTATTTTGTATGATACTTTTAGGGGATTTTTGGATGACAAAACTAGGTGGAGACCTAGTGTTTGGCTTGGCATATCAGATTAAAATCTAATTTAATCAAGTAATTTGATTGCTTGATTAAATAGGACTCTAGGTTTGGTGCAGGACTCTATATAAGAGACCTTGCACCCTAGGGTTTTAGAATTCTCTCTTCTCCATGCCAATAGGCTGCCACCCCCTCCTCTATTCCATGCCATCTCCTCTGTTCCTCTTCCTCTATTCCATGCCCAAATAGTTGGGCAAAGCCAGAGAATTAAATCCAAGTCTTGTAGATGCGAAGGATCAAGTAAAGAGACGACAATGTTCGTGAGACAAGTACGCAGCCTTCAACATTCATTTTGAAGGCTCTATAGATTAAATCTGAATCTAATTTTTGGAGATCAGATTTAGAAGAAGAAGAAATCTAGAACCAATCCAAGTAGACTCCGATAGAGGTTGGGCACGTGCGTGGCTAGATCCAGAACTCTGGGTGTGGCAGATTATCATTAGGATAATGATTTATCCTAAAAAGATAACAAAGGTTGTTCCTAATTTAATTTTAATTTTAGATTTTAATATCAGATCATTAGGATCCGAGAACTCTTAAATTTGATCAAAATTTATAGAAATTTTTTTTAAAATTTTACTACAGATCTGATCAGATTAGCCTATAGTGGAAAATCTAGTTTTTTCTATAGTTGGAATATCCGATTTGATATGACAGTCAAGAAATTTGGCTTCATAAAAAATGTGGATGAACTTTGTGCATATAAGAAGATTAGTGGGAGTGCCATAGTCTTCTTGGTTTTATATATTGATGACATATTACTTATTGGGAATGATATCCTAATGCTCCAATCGGTTAAGACTTGGCTATCAAATAAGTTTTCCATGAATGATTTGGATGAAGCATTCTATATTCTTGGAATAAAGATCTATAGAAATAAATCTAATATGATGCTAGGCTTGTCCCAATCTAGGTACATTGACTTAGTGTTAAAGATGTTCAATATAGAGGAAAGTAAAAGAGGTTACTTACCTATAAGTCAAGGCATACATTTCTCTAAGAAGATGTCTCCCAAGCCATCAAAAGAAAGAGAGAATGAAATTGATCTCTTATGCTTTAGTAGTAAGATCTATTATGTATGCCATGTTATATACCAAGCTTGATGTGGCTTATGCTTTAGGCATAGTTAGCAGATATCAGGCTGATCCAGAAAAAAATCATTGGAAAGCTATGAAAAATATTTTTAAGTATTTGAGAAGAACTAAAGATATTTTTCTGATTAATGGAGAGTTAGAGTTGAAATAAAAAGATTATACTGATTCTAGTTTTCAATCAGATCCAGATGATAGCAAGTCAATATTAGGATATGTATTCACCTTAAATAAAGATGTAGTGAGTTGGAAAAGTTTGAAACAGCAGACTGTAGTTGACTCAACAACAAAGGTAGAATACGTTGCTGCTAGTAAAGCTGCCAAGAAAGCTATCTGAATGAACCAATTCATTGATGATTTGAGAGTGGTTCCTAAAATTAAATGACTAGTACCACTTTATTGTGATAATACTGGTATAGTAATCCAAGCCAAGGAACTAAGATCTCACCATAAATCAAAGCACATCTTCAGACAGTTCCATCTCATTCAGGAGATTATCGAGAGACAAGATGTTGTATTTGAATGAGTAAATACTAAGAACAATATAGTAGACCCATTCATTAAGACCTTACCATAGCAACTGTTTGATCACCATCTTAATTGTATGGATTTGAGATATAAGGATGATTGACTTTAATGCAAGTGGGAGATTGAAAGAATAAGTGCCCTACAAGCCAATCACATATGTGATGTGGTGAAACTTTTTTGTATAATCCTTAACTCATGTAATGATATTTATTCTGATATTGATAAATGAGGTATTTTATTCATCATTTCGGTTGCATCTTTTATATTTAAAGATTATAAAGAAGCCCAAAGATTAGGATAATGGTTTTAGAGGATATGAATGAGTCAGGCTTGTGAGACCTAAAATCCTAATCTTAAATATTTCTAGTTGTAGGAATATTGAGACGTGGATCAATATTCCAGATAAACTGGCACACCCTATGTATGCTCGATGGAGAGGGTGGTGGATCTCATAAGCTACTTATGTAGGAATACTAATACAAGGATGTAGATGCTCACCAAAAAATGAGTCACTAAATTGACTTGATAAAGAAAACATCTTATAGAACCTTACTTATATGTCAAAAGATGATTCTCTAAGTGAAAGTTGTGCAAGTGATCCTTAAACCTGAGATCACCATAGTACTTTATGCATAGAAGCCCATATTTTTGTTTCATACTCAATCATGATATTAAGTCATAAATGAGGTGTTCTGAATATGGTCAAGTATGTATGAAGGTAGTGAGTAGATCAACAAGAAATTGATCACTCCTAGTAAGAGAAGATAACATCCTATGCATTCCCATCTATTGATAACTCAGTAAGACTTTAGCAAAAGCAGAATAAAGATTAAATAGAACTTCTAATCCTTCATTAGAGTTATTACTAATTGATGGAGAATCGACATGAATATGTGTTTAAGTTTGATATTTATCCATACTCATAAACATATTCGGGATGTAGGATAATTAAGAGATTGAATTGCATGAAAATTTGCTACTAAAGGATATACATGGTATTTCAACTAAATTTTACATCTTCTGGATAATCATGATACATTCCTATATGTCAATCTTAACTTATGAGTTTGATTGAATTAATGAGATTAATTTGATCCTCAATTAGATAGATCTTCTAATTGGTGAATTCGGATCGGCATATACTCTAATCGATTGAGATTGAGTCCAATCAGATTAGATTAAAATGCACCTGGGCCTACTACTGGCTAAATGTAGAGTCTAATAGATCACACACATAAAAAAATTGATTAAGAATTAATTTTAGGATCATTGGATCCTAATTGGCTAGCTAATTGGCATGCTAGCACATGTTAGCTAACCTAATTCCTTGCCAAATCAGTTTTAGTTTGAATTTTTGCACTTTTGGCTAACCAATTTTATTTAAATCTGAATTTTGATTAAGTCAAAAGGATTGGCCATCAGATATTTGCCACTTGGCATTATCTAGATTTTATATGGAAGAGTCTAAGGCACCCCAAACTCCTCCTTAGAGTTGGTGCCACATAATGTGGTGCATGATTTTTTCTTGGCACAAGGAAGGAATAGGAGCCCTTTTGAAAGGGGGCATTGACCAATGAGACCAATGAGATGCCCCCCTAGGACTCTTTCTCCTTTATGGTGCCCACCATCTTTGATTGGTCAAAGATGGTGGGTGCAGGAATTAAATCTCCCAAGAATTAATGCGAAGAGTCACGTACTTCCAAGATAAATGGCACCAAGAGTCTGGCTTTAAGGACTCTTGGTTGGTGCCTTATGTAAGATTCTCTCATATTATCCCATGCCTTATCAGAGAAAAATTCAAACAAAATTTGGAATAAATGATGGAAAGTCATATATACGATGTTTCAAAGGTAGAAATCATTTTTTACATAATTTCTAGGCACCTCCAAGTATCCTTCTACTTTAAAGGACTTATCTGATCCCTTGATAAAGCTTTTGGATGGCTGATAAGTGCTTGGAAATGGGTGTGATTGGCACCCCATCTGAAACTATAAATAAATCTTAGATGTGAGGTGTTGAGCATTCCAAATTTAGAAGCCTGTTTTAACATTCCTCCCTTTCTTTTAGATAAGGTATTGGTTAAGACAAGAAGTCTTCCTCTAGACAAGGTCTTAACTAATACAAGGAATCTTCGTTAAGATAAGGATTAGGAAGATTATTTAAGAGGGCTAAGAAAGAATAAAAGGGAGAATAAACAAGAGGAAAGAAGGGAGAAGAAAAGCCAAGGAATTCTAGTTTAGAATTCAACAAGCAAGAATTCAAGAAGGATCATTCTTAAACCCAATTCCCATATGGATTATTGTGGGAGGGTGAACATGTACGTGGGCGCCTTGTGGAAATATATCTTCTCCAAATCAGATTTATAAGAATATGTTTCCTTCTCTTGTTCTTAGTACATGTATATATTTGAAATTCATCAAGGTCAATCCTAGGAATTAAGATTTGATAGATCAAAATTTTTGAAATTTATTGCTTCTGCCATATCACTCAAACCCTACAATTAATGATGATATTATGGGTCATCACTAAAACATATAACTTTAATGATGATATATTAAATTGGTCATTGTAATTATAGACCTTTAATGACATGTTTATAGAGTGGTCATTACATGTCTCTAAGTTTAATAATGATATATAATGTTGTCACAATTTTGACGTTGAAGTCAATGTTAGTCAACTCACTAGTGATGATTTTATAATTCATCACTAAAGCTTATATCTGTAGTGATGATATTTTAAAATGGCTATTGTAGGTATGTTTTTCTTTTAATGACATATTGATAGAGTAGTTATCAAAAGTCTATATCTTTAGTGATGATATATTACATCATCACTAAAAATTTATACATTAATCACAAATGATGATGTCATTGGTAAAAGTATCAAATTATAAGTCAAATTATAAAACTTGATTTTATGTTAATGTGTTGTTAAAATCAATCTAACCATCATAAGAATTTGATTAGAGGCATAGTATATAACTAAAAATGTAGGGTTTTAAGTTTTCTTTGATCATCAACATGGACATATCTATAAAAATAATTTATACAATTCAGGTTACATTCCTATCTAGTTCTAGTAGGACTCACTTTTCTAAAATAGATGTAATTAGTAGAAATAAGCTTAGAAAGCTAAAATCCTCTAAAAATTAGATCTCAATTTTTATATTAACTCTGCCTTTTGTTGCTTTACCGAATTCTTCTCAAATTGAAACCTATGCCTAGTTGAAATCATATCTAAAAGAGAAATTTTTGGTTTGATCGGCTTGTTTCAAATCCTAAGTAAAGGAATTTGGACCGCCACACCCTCAAAGGAGGGTGTTGTGGCATAGATTTCGAAAACCTGCTTGATTTTTTTTTTAAAAAAAAATCAATCGGGCATCATATGACTAAGTTATGGCCTCAAAAAATTTAACGCGCAATTTAACTTTCCAATGTGGCAAATTTAGCTCGTGGAACCTATTCAACCATATACATAGTAGCCAAATTGATCCATATTAAATCTGATGATCTTCTTGACATTTAAGCTATTTTTTTATTAATCTTGTTCTTATTTTGATGCAAAGTTGAATAGATGAATCAATTTGGTCTTCAAATTGGTTAAAGTTAAAAATCTCTAATCAAAACTATTTGGTCTTCAAATTAGATCTATAGGTCGGGACCAACCTAGTAATAAGATTACCCAATCAAGATGCAATCAAAGATGCCAATTATGGGAGGTGATTGAGAATTGCATATCTATGGACTATCTATTACTCCTTATTGGTGATTTCAATGTTGTTCTTTCAAGCTATGAGAAGAAGGGTGGTAAAAGCTTCAAGAAAAGTAGGGATGTCCATGAATTAAGATTGTATTTGGTGCATTACAAGATAGTGGTAATCTAGATTACTTAATAATCTGGATTACCTATAATCTAGATAGATTACTAGTAATGTTGATTACTGTATTTCGTACACATAAATAATATTACAGTTAAATTACTGAAAATCTTGAATGATATATTTGGTATGACAATCAGATTATCAGTAATATAATATCAAATTTTTAAAATATTTTTAAATTAAATTTATTAAAAATCACACCCCATGCGTAAAATATAAATTTATATGATAAATATATATTATGTATTATAATATATATTATATATAATATATTATATTCTAATATATATTTATATTTATAATATATATTATAATATATCATTATAATATAACATAATATAATATAACATCATATAATATAATATAGTATAATATAATATAATATTATTTTATTTTATTTTAATATTATTATAATATTTTATAATATATTATTATTATATTATCATTTATTATTATATTATTCTAATATATTATAATGATATTATTATTACTATAATAATATTATATTATTTAATATTATGTTATAATATTATTATAATATAACATAATATTATTACTGAAGGTAAAATAACCTCTGCCAAAGTCCTTAGCAGTCGACTCTCGTTTTGAAAGAATTCGTTGATCCTTCTAATAACGAGTCCATACCATAGAACTTATCAAAGGCATAATGAAACCCAATCGGATGATCTTGAATAGTAAAAAAAATTATTATTTAATTAACCTTACTTCTTAACCTAGAATGAATGATAGAACCAAAGTTTCACTCTCTCGATCTTGATCAGTGATAAGTTTTGAAAATAGTTGAAGTCCTATATTGCAGACAATACGCTCCTCTTAGTAGTGCTCTTTTCAGTCGAACTTCTTCTGGATGAACTTCTCTAGTTGCGCTCCTTCCAGCAGCGCTCCTTCTAATCGAACTCCTTCTGGATGAACTTCTTTAGTCGCGCTCCTTCAAGCAAAACTTCTTCTAGTCAAACTCCTTCTAGACGAACTTCTGTCGGATGAATCCCTCCCAACGGTGCTTCTTCTAGGCGAACCCCTTCCAGACGCACTTCTTCCAATCATGCTTCCTTCAGTCGAGGTCTTTCCATTCGAATATCTTTCAGAATGAGCTTCTTCTAATCAATCGCAGACCTACTTAGTCCATGCTATGCCTGCCAGTTGGAACCATCCAAAAGAACTTCATCAAATCATTGATTCATGACAACCGCTTTGCGAAGGATGGAGCACAGAACTTCAGATCTCAATTTAGGAAGCACCTATTTACACATGACCCAGGAGGCTTTCAAACTCCTTAAAGCCACTAAACATTGCCCCCAATGGATCTTGATCGATCATAAGTCCACTGCATACACCATAATCCCCAACCTACGTTCGAACTTCAATAAAGGGATCTCCATCGTCTATGAGTCATGATAAACGATAACTCATCCTCCATAACAAACTTCACGTGATCTGAATGGTTCACCACTAGACGGTTATGGCTGTCACCATCAGTTTGTTACATACTTCATTTATAAAAGAGACCCTCCAGATATATTTTTCTCTAAGCTCTCCTCCCCTTCTTGTTGCCCTACTTCTCTATTTTTCTGAGCACTCCATTCTAATTGGCCAGAAAACTGACTTGAGCATTAGAGGATCCTATTAGAGCTACCCATCTTCGGTTAGAATTTTATTTTGTAGGTCCAATCGACGGTCTCATCCTTCCAACTCCAGCTACTTTCAGTATCCTCATAGATTTTTACACCAATAATTATAATATATAATATTATATTTATAATATAAATTTATATTATATATTATAATATATATATATTATATATAATATATTATTATGATATAATATAATATAATATAATATAATATTATATTATATTATTATAATAATATTATTATATAAAATAATATTATCATATAATATTCTTATAATATAATATTATATTTTTAATATAAATATAAATATTATATATTTATATATTATAATATATATTATATATAGTATATTATATTCTAATACATATTTATATTTATAATATATATTATAATATATTATTATAATATAATATAATATAATATTATTATAATGTTATTATCATATATTATAATATATTTTATTATGTTATCATATAATATTATATTATAATATTATAATATTATTATAATATATATATTATTAAATAATAACATTGTAATAATATAATATAATGTAATATTAAGTTGTAATAATGTAATTATAATATATATTATATATATAGTATATTATATTATAATATATATTTATAATATATATTATAATATATTATTTTAATATAATATTATAATTAAAATAATAACATTGTAATAATATAATATAATGTAATATTAAGTTATAATAATATTATAATATAATATAGTATTATATAATATAATATTATTATATTATAATAATAATAATAATAATATATTATATATAATATTTATAATATAATTATAAATATATATTTTATATATTATATATAATATATTATATTCTAATACATATTTATATTCATAATATAATATAATATTACATAATATTATATTATTATAATATATTATTATATTATCATATATTATTATATTATAATATTATTATAATGATATTATTTTATAATATAATATTATATTATAATATTCTGATAATATAACATAATATTATATTATATTTTTTTATGAGGATATTTCTATCCAAATATGTCATTATTAGATTATTAAATATTTGGTAATCTAGATAGCTATCTCTCTCCTTAGTAATCCAGATTACCTCATAAGTGGTAATCTTGATTACCGGACAATCTAAATTACCAACTTAAAAGGTATATCAAATATGGTAATATGATGGAGTCTCTTTAAATTATCAGCAATCTGGATAGATTACTGGCTACCAAATGCAACCTAAGAGATTTCATTCAATAGAATGGCCTAATTGATACTGATTTTCAGGCTGTCAATACACATGGCATAACAATCAACTCGAGGAAGGACATGTTTAGGAGAGATTAAATGGAGCATTGGTCACACTTGATTGGTTAAATAAGTTTTAAGATACTAAATTACATCATTTGTCAAGAATAGGATCAGATCATTGCCCTCTTTTATTACAAATTGAATCAAATTAATAGAAAGTTTGTGCCAAGGCCTTTCTGACTTGAGAAATTTTGACTCTAGTGTGAAGGTGTATAACAACTAGTTCGAATGGACTGGAATATAGTGGAACTGATTCACACGGGCTCAAAGTGCTGAAGATGTTGAAGAAAATAAAGCTGGCTTTACAAAGTTGGAATAAGGAATTTATTGGCAATTTATTTGAAAAAGCAGATCACCTAGGATAGCGGATTCAAGGGCTTCAAGAAGAAGACATACACTGTTGTGGATTGAATGTTCAATTACAAACTGCTTTGCTTAGAAAGATTGGAGAATATAACAAAGTGCTAAGGCTTCAAGAAATCCTTTGGCACGAAAAATTATGACTCGGTTGAAGGAAGGTGATGCTAACTCTTCTTTGCTCCATTAGATGACAATTTTGCATGGAAGGAAAAACTAGCTCATAAGCCTATACAAAGGTGATGGTACTAAAGTAGAAGGTGAAGCTAAAATTCAGGCTATGGTGCTGAAGCACCTTCAAGATAGCTGGAACATGCCCACTCTTAATACAAGGCTTCAATTACCCTAAATGTAGAATGGTGTAACAAACCAGCAAAATTTTGATGCTTGTTCATGACATAATGGATGCAAAAATCGATGAGGCTCTAGCTCAAATGGAATCCGACAAAGCTCTAGGTTTGATAGGTTTCCTCCCATATTTCTCAAATCCTTTTGGTCAATATTCGAGGTGATATTATAGTTGTAATTAAGGAATTCTTTGCCATTTCTCAGATGCCCAAATATACTTGCATTGTACTATTCCTAAGGAGTGCCCCAAGGAGGTTACTGACTGTCAACCTATAAGCCTATGTAGCACTTTATATAAATTGGTAGCAAAAACTTTAGATAATCTGTTGAAGGAAGTTATGCCCACCTAATTTCTGCTGAACAAGGGGCCTTTGTGTTTAATCGTAGCATTACGAACAACATATTGGTGGCACAAGAAGTGTCTCATTCCATGAATAAGGCAACTAAGAGGAATTCTATGATGGTTATGAAGGCTAATATGGAAAAAGCTTATGATAGAATGTGCTTGGGATATTTATATGCGGTGCTTCATTACTTTGGCTTCCATTGTAAATACATTAAATGGGTAATGTCTTGTGTTCAACATCCTTCATTCTCAGTTCTTATTAATGGCATCCCCACCACTTCTTTTACTTTATCTCTCAGGTTGAGACAAGGTTGCCCTTTATCTCCATTCCTATTTAACCTTTCTGCTGATATGTTATCAAGGTCCATAAAAAATGTGGCTAATGGTGGATATAAACCTTCTCCATTGGGCCCCAACGTCAGACATCTGATGTTCACTGATCGCCTGTTACTAGTAGCAAAGGCAAATAGCAGAAATTTAGCTCAACTGAGAAGAATTTTGGGCAACCATTGCAATCAACTATTGACCACAACCCCTTAGTGTTTGGCGAAGAAGATATAGCGGTATAAGAAATCGCTTCCGGTATATGATTGAAGAGAGCGATGAAATATTCTAGAGAGAGAACTTCCGGTGATACTAGAGTGAGAAACCTCCACCCACCTCTCCAACCCTTTCTCCAATGGCCACCCAACAACACCATCTTCCTCAAACATGACCACCATTATAATATCAATCCTAACTCATCTACACCGACCGCAAACTACATCCCGAGACCTACTCGCTTCATCAAAGCTTCCCCTCCTCGCAACGGAGAATGGGCCCGAGTGCAACCTAAAAGAAACTCAAGACGTCCGGCAAGAGGAGCTCATATCAGACTTACGAAGAAACTCTTGGGGGTCAACACCTAGGAGGCACTTTCCCACTCCCACAGACAACGTTCAACAGATGAGAGGCTTGAAGATAGAAAGTTCAAACACTCTCACAGCAACGCTCTCACAAAATCGTTGGTGGAGAAATCTGAAATCGCAAGGGGCTCATGAAAGGTTTAACTTCTCACCACCCCTCATCAATATTCCAGTGCGTAATCACGTGGCCGCCAGAGCAAACGCGATTCCACTTGGAAGTGCACATCAACGGATCGGCCCACCACCTCAAGTTCATCCTTTCCCTATTCACCCTACACAGGCAGGAACTTAGGCACTCCCATCTGACACCCAAACCGGTAATATCTTTCAACCTCATCCCTTTCCAAAATCTCCTTCCTTCTCGAGAAACCCATCATGCAACTCCGTGCTGCACGGTTCTCTGCTCAATGTGTCCCAAAACCATGCAGTCCAACCATCATCAAACATATCGCCGCCTAGAAATTCCATCTCGAAACTAAACTGGCAGAACCCACCCTCGGCCGACCAAGCGCACATCCTGTACGGAATCTCATCCAGCTTTTGCAAACAGGAAGCAACACCACTCCTTTAAAGATGTGGTGAGATATGGGCATTTATAGAAGAAGGCAACAACTCCACGAATGTCAACACCTCCCCGCCGTTCGCCGAATGCCGAACACCGATCAGCGTCATTTCCTCTTGGGTACTATTTTCGATGTGACGACAAAGACCATAAAAATGAGAGTTGCCGCAACCCTAGAAAGTGCTTCATCTGCAACATATTTGGGAATAGAGCTCGTTCTTGTTCAATAGGCTCACCTACTTCTTATTGGCAAAAGGATAAACTGCAATCTCACCAAATGAGGCCCAGGCAATCTCGGCCTTCACGGCGACTTGGTTCCTCATCCAAAGCAGCAATGAATCCTCCTCCACCTTCGGCATCCTCGTGGTCACAGGCCATGCGAAACGCAAAGCGTTCATCACCATTTTATCGAGGATGGAAGAAACAGAATTCTACTTGGAACATGCTGCATTTGTGGAAGCTTCTGGAAGGCTAGTTAAAGAAGATGATGACCAAAATGCACTTATCTGGCACCTGGACAACAAGATGTCCGGCAGAGCGTAATACATTCTTTATTGCTTGCCCTTCTAAAGACATTGTTCATTACCTTATGACTGGAGGTAGAATTAGAGGTAATGGCTTCCACCTCCAAGTTAATCGTTGGGATCAATTCAAGGGAGGTACTCCTTATAAGCTCAAACTCAAGGTAAGTGTCAGCTTATTTAATCTTTCCTTGGTTTGCTGGAACTCTCATGCTGTAGCTGCGATCATTTCAAATTTTGAACTGCCATATTGAGCCAGCAAGAGCTGTCTAAAGTGGGAAGACCTCACCTCGTTCAATTTAGATTTTTTTTGTGAAGACATTGATGACGTTCTTGAATCCATTGATGTCACTGTAGGTCCTTTTGTTTACAATCTAATAGTTAGAGTTAACTTTGTTTTAGAACAAGTTCCTCCAGGTGCTTCTTTCTCAAATGAGGGATCCAATGGTGATGGAGATGACTGGGAATTCTAGTTTGGTTCTGGAGATGGTTCACCCTCACCAAAAAATTAGGAGAGAACAGCACCTGAACCTGGTTCCACAAATACCAAAACGCAAGCACCTAGAGTCGTATCAAAAGGTAGTCAAGAACTTAAACATGGACATCATTAAAGCACCGCCCAGCTCCCTCTTTCCACGGACTTCTGCTGGCCACTTAAAACTTAAATCTCATGATGGGTTATTGGCTCTTTTGAAAAATCTTTCAACATATCCTGACCCTTGGCTGTGGCTGGCCCCTAAACTTCTCCTAACTCTTCTCACCCGCTCTCCTAACACAGTCTACTCAAATCTAAACTCTATCTCTCTACTTTCTCTTCCAACGACTATCTATCTAACCTTTCACCCTACTCCTACAACATCATATAACTCCAATCTACTAAACTCAAAAACTCAAATTCTAAAATTCTCAATAGTTTGCAAGTCATCCACTTTTGTAGCCCGAACTATTCCAGCTAAGCAAGTTTTTCAAAGGATCCTGTCAGCATGGAACACCGACTCACTCCCTACTGATCCTTCTCAAACCACTAGCCAATCAGAGCTTCTTGTCATAGCTGATGGAAGATGCAGAGACCCTGGACCTTCTTCTGGTAAGTGCAGTGCTCATCTTCGATCCAAGAAGCTGAAATCACTAAGTCTCGTGGAGGATTCTCTCTCAACAGCTGATATCCTCTACATTAACTCTTCAACCCCAGCCCAAATTAAGGAAATGGGATCAAAATGCAGAGTCCTATTCAATTGTGGAAGCCAATCTGATCCAGTAGCCAAATTGAAGACAATGTAAATTCTGCGGTGTGGGAAAAATGTGAACCAAGTTGCTGGAGCTGTGACAGGATGAATCAGAAGTTTAAATATCTACTCCGATGTCCTAAAAGTCTGAATGGGTGTTTGTCCTCTTCTCCCTTTTGGTTACACCATTTTGTAGTAAGCTAGCACCTACATCTTTTGGAATTTTGGACGTCTATTTTGCTTTGTAAGACCAAGGTGTCTTCTTACTGTTTCTCTTTGTTGAAATCCAGTGGATTTTCCTAGCTTTCCCGTATTTCCTCTGGAGTGCTTTGTTTCTCAATAATTTCAAATGATTCTTAGTTGGAACACAAGAGGAACAGGGAATTCTAAGAAAAAAACGTGCCATCAGAGAAATCATTAAACAATCAAAATGCTCCGTTATCTGCCTTCAGAAAACAAAGCAGGAGGTTATGAATCAAGGTCCATAAAAAATCAATCTATGGTCTACATCTTGAAGAATGGATCGTAGAAGATGCTTTGTTGGGATAACAATATCTTTGAAGATAACCTGATAGACTTAGGTGCCTACTCGCTTACTGTTCCGCTTATCTACAAATCCTCAGGATTTAGCTTTATGCTCTCCAACATATATGGGCCTCACAATCATCAAGAGCGACAAATTTTCTTCAATGAGCTTGGTAAGCTGAAAGAATTAAACATGATTCCTTGGGTTCTGATTGGAGACTTCAATGCGGTCAGATTCTTATCAGATCGTAATTCATCAACACACTCCCAGGGAACCTCAAGATAGTTCAACAATTTTGTCAACTCCCAGAATCTGATTGAGCTAAAACTCTCTAATCGATGGTTCACCTGGTCTAATTTTAGACTTGAGCCCTCTTTGGCTAAACTGGATCGCTGTTTGGTCTGTATCGATTGATTGAGCAAATACCCGATGTCTCTATTGTCATCATTGGCTCGGCTCACCTTAGATCACAGCCCCCTTCTTCTTCAACCAACTCCCATTGTTCAGAGTAAGTATCATATTCACAAACCATTTCATTTCAAAAATTTTTGGCTTTCAATTACAGGTTTTGATGATTTAATTCGAGCATGGTGGGAAGCAAACACAGGTCCACTCAACACAACTACAATACTAGTACATAAGCTAAGAACGATAGGATTGAATCTTCGATCCTAGAATCATAATAAGGTGGGAAACATCATCAAGAAAAAGAATGAATTAATAGAGAGATTCATTCTGCTGATTCAAAAGAATAAACACAATCCCTACTTTCTACTGAACTAAAAGAAAGAACATTATTAAAACTAGAGCTAGAGGAAGTGCTATTGCAGGAAGAATCAATCTGGAAACAACGCTCCCACATTCAATGGCTAAATAATGGAGCTCGTAACACCAAATTCTTCCACTTTTGGGCCAGCAATAGGAAGAGGAAAAACTTCATTCCAGAACTATAATTCAAAGGTAGAATAGTAACAGATAAATCGGCAATTCAAGATTGCTTTCATAATTTTTTCAAACAGTTGCTTGGCAATTTTGATCAACCTTGCATTAAAGCAGATTGGAAAAAACTCTTTCCTGAGGAACCACTGGCAATGTATGAGTTTGATGCCCCCTTCACTGAGGAAGAAATCAAGACTGCAATATTTCAAATAGACTCTCAAAGTGCGCTAGGCCCTGATGGATTCTTCTTTTCTTTTTACAAACATTTTTGGAGTATCATCAAAATTGATTTCATCATTTTTTTTCAGAGTTTTTATGACCTTCAGGTTGATCTGGCTACGATCCACTTCTCTTTTATAACACTCATACCAAAGAAAGATTCGACTTGCTTAATGAAAGACCATCGACCTATTAGTCTCATTAATGGCATTGTCAAGATAGTCTCAAAAGTTTTGTCACTCAGATTGGCTGGAAAATTAGATAAATTAATCTCATGCACTCAATCAGCATTTATTAAAGGTAGAAATATTGCACATAACTTCTCTGCTGCATCTGAACTTATCTCACAAGCCTGCATAAAGGTATTTTGTATAAAGTTGATTTTGAAAAGGCATTTGATAATGTTGCCTGGCCTTTCCTTTTATATGTTCTCAAAGAAAGAGGATTCAGTGATAGATGGTGTTGGGGATAAACCCCGCTCCTGCCGAAACGTAACCGGAAGCCACGGAAGAGCCTCAGTAGCCGAGCTCCTTCGGACTCCACGGCCGAGCCTAGCCGAACTCCTTCAGCCGGCTATACTCCTCAGCAGTCGAGCTCCAGTCGGACTCCCATAGGAGTCGAACTTCTTCCGAGCTTCCCCTTCGGCCGGGCTTCTTCAGGAGTTGGACTCCTCAGCGGCCGAGCTTCAGTCGGACTCCCGCGAGATCCGAACTTCCTCCGCGCTCTTCCAACCAGACACCTGCTGGAGCCAAACTCCCTCCAAGCCTCCTCAGCGGTCGAGCTCCTTCCAAACTCTTCAGCGGTCGAGCTCCTTCCGAACTCCCTAACAACCGAGCCTTAAGCCGCACTCCTCCAGCCAAACGCCAACGAGAGCTGAGCTCCTTCCGAACTCCTCAGCGGCCGAGCTCCTTCCGAACTCCCCAGCGACCGAGCCTTAGTCGCACTCCTCCAGCCAAATGCCAATGAGAGCCGAACTCCTTCCGAGCTTTTCCTCGGCCGAACTCCTTCAGGAGTCTGAGCTTCCCTAGAATTGATGCATACCAAAGTCCACCGATCAATGCTTGCTTTCTCAGGGCCATGGCTATTAAATCCGGACGAACTATCGCCATCAGTCTGCCGCAACGCGATCGGACGACATGGCCACTAGCGACACCACTCCCTCCATAGCCAGCCCCGTGCGGTCCACAACCCATCAGTATGGCTGTCACTATCTACCTGACGATGCCTTCCTCTCTGTACCAAACTTCATATGGCCCAAAGCGGCCTGCGACCGGACGATATGGCCATCACCATCAATCAAGCTCTGCCTATATAAAAAGGATCCTCCAGATATGCTAAACTCTGATATCTGATCTCTAAGCTTTAAGCTCTCCTCTTCTCCTCAAAACTTTGCCGAACTCATTCCAGAGCACTCCTTATCTATTGGCCAAAGCTGACTTGACCGTCGGAGGGTCCTGCTAGAACCACCCTCCACCGACTTCGGATGGAACTTTATTTTGCAGGTCTTCGGTGGCGACCTCGTCCACCTCCACTCCGACTAATTTCGACGATGATCAGTTTCTACACTAACAGATTTGACGCTAGAAGGAGGGCCGCCTCGATTCTTGAGGTATTCTTGAGGCCTCCTTGTTCTTAAAGGAGTGCTCGGCAACGGTCTCCCTCTAGAGATCTCCCTTCTTCTTCTCCAGAGTTCTTTTCTGAAAAGAAAATGCCTCCAGAAGAGCTTCGATCCGACGATCGACGGCCTCTGCAATCCGATCCCATCTCGATCCATCTGCTTCTACTTCAGCTCCGACAACTCAGGTTCCACCTGAAGCCACCATGGATGTGCAGCAGTTCAACCTGCTGGTCCAGCAGGTTCATAGCCTCGTCGAAATGATGTAGGCCATGCGACAGCTTCCGGCAGAGACTTTGCCAACAAACCCGCCATGAGGATGCCAGGAATCGACCTTAAGAAAGAGCATTTGGGCATACCAATCGCCCTTAGGAAAGAGAAACAAAGCAGAAATTCTCCCCTAGAAGGCTTCACTGGAGGGCGGAATGAAGTTCGGCCGCGCTCACGACCTCCCTAGCGCGAGCAAGGCTGAACTCCCCCTCGAAGCTCATCATCAAGGAAGCCCCAACAAAGGGGCATGAAGTTCTTCCATGGAAGGTTTCGTAGGAGAGTGGAATGAAGTTCGACCGTGCTCGCGACCTCCCCGGTGCCAGCAAGGCTGAACTCCCCTCGAGCCCATCATTTAAGAAAGCCCTGATAGAGAGGCATGAAGTTCTTCCGCAGAAGGTTTCACAAGAGGCGGAACGAAGTTCGACCGCGCTCGCGACCACCCCAGCGCAAGCAAGGCCGAACTTCCCTCAAAGCTCATCATCAAGGAAGCCCCGACAGAGGGGCATGAACTTCTCCCGCGGAAGGTTTCACAAGAGGCAGAGTAAAGTTCGGCCGCATTCGTGACCTCCCCGATGCAAGCAAGGCCAAACTCCCCCTCAAGCCTGTCATCAAGAAAGCCCCGACGAAGGTTTCATTGGAGGGCGGAATGAAGTTTGGCATGAGCGAGGCCGCCGAACTCCCCCTCAGGCTCGCCATCAAGGAAGCCCCACGGAAGGTCTCACAGGAGGGCGGAATGAAGTTCGGTTGCGCTCGCAACCACCCCAGCGCAAGCGAGGCCGAACTCCCCTTGAAGCTCATCATCAAGAAAGCTCCAACGAAGGTTTCACTGAAGGGCGGAATGAAGTTCGGCAGTCTCGCCAAACTTCTCCTCAAACTCATCATCAAGGAAGCCCCGACAAAGGGGCATGAAGCCCCAATAGAAGGGCGCAAAGAAGTCCTCCTCCCGAAAGGTTCCATGACTGCACCCCCTGCAACGCTCTTCAAACTCAAATTCTCATGGAAGTTAAGAACCGGCTATCAAAATCAGAAGGATTACGACCTCCCCCAGACATGCGCGATCGAAGCAAGTAATGTCTTTACCATCGTGACCACGGCCATAACACTGAGGAATACATTCAGCTTCGAGATGAAATTAAGGAGCTCGTCAAAAAGGGACGACTGGATAAATTCCTTCGACGCCAGTCTGAAATAGGAGAAGGTCGACCAAGGGTGCTGCCGTGGCCAAAAATGATAAGGAGGTCAGCCGCCTCATGGTGTCATCAACGTTACCCCTGGGAGGAGCTTGATACTTCGATGGGCTGTCATCTTCCAGCGACAAAGCCAAGAGAAGCTTGCTCTGAATTGAGGAGGCCAGCATGAGATAGAGAAGGTCGTTTGGCCCCGGACTTATTGCCCGAGGGATTCAGAGGAACAATGCCCCCACGACTCTGAAATGGGGATGTGCTGCGAGTAACTTTCCCTTGATAAAATTCTTCCCTTTCAATAATATTATTTTTGGATGAAAAAACTACGTGATGGTAGAAAAGAAACAAGCAAAAGTGGTCCGTTAGGAACAGGAGGAGAACCTCATCCTAATACGAGCAAAATTGAAGACCTCGTTTACCCTAGACGAGATGAGGGGAGAAGCACGAACGATGGTCCGAATGTGCCCCTACAGCCTGCTAGAAATAGGAGGAGAACCTCATCCTAATGCGAGCAAAGTCAAAGATCCTGTTCACCTTAGAAGAGATGGGGGGAGAAGCATGGACGATGGTCAGAATGTGCTCCCACAGCCCACTAGGAATAGAAGGAGAACCTCATCCTAACGCAAGCAAAGTCGAAGGCCTCATTTATCTTAGACGAGATGGAGGAAGAAGCAACGGACGACGGTCCCGAACGTGTCCCCACAGTCTGTTAAGAATAGAAGGAGAACCTCATCCTAACGCGAGCAAAGTCGAAGGCATCGTTTTCACCCTAGACGAGATAGGGAGAGAAGTACGGACGATGGTCCGAACGTGCCCCCATAGCCCATTAGGAATAGGAGGAGAACCTCATCGTAATGAGAGCAAAGTCGAAGGCCTCGTTCACCCTAGACGAGATGGGAGGAGATGGACGACGGTCTGAATGTGCCCCCATAGTCCATTAGGAATAGGAGGAGAACCTCATCCTAACGCGAGCAAAGTCGAAGGCCTAATTCACCTTAGATAAGACAGAAGGAGAAGCATGGATGACGATCCGAATGTGCCCCCATAGCCTGTTAGGAACAGGAGGAGAACCTCATCCTAATGCGAGCAAAGTCGAAGGCCTCATTCATCCTAGACGAGATGGAGGGAGAAGCACGGACGACGGTCCGAATGTGCCCCCACAGCTCGTTAGAAATAGGAGGAGAACCTCATCCTAATGCGAGCAAAGTCGAAGGCCTCGTTCATCCTAGACGAGATGGGGGGAGACGGACGACGGTCCGAATGTGCCCCCACAGCCTATTAGGAACAGGAAGAGAACCTCGTCCTAATGCGAGCAAAGTTGAAGACCTCGTTCACCTTAGACGAGATAGGGGGGAAGCACGGACGATGGTCTGAATGTGCCTCCACAACCCATTAGGAATAGGAGAAAAATCTCATCCTAATGCAAGCAAAGTCGAAGGCCTCGTTCATCCTAGATGAGATAGGGTCAGAAGCATGGACGACGGTCTGAATGTGCCCCCACAGCCCGTTGGGAATAGGAGGAGAACCTCGTCCTAATGCGAGCAAAGTCCAAGTCCGAGCTTTGAGGTCGGTCAGAAATAAGATCCGAGCCAACCTCGACCAGAAATAAGATCAGAGACAACCTCAGTCAGAGATAAGATCAGAGACAACCTCAGTCAGAGCACCCGAGCCAACCTTGATCAGAAATAAGATCAGAGACTATCTCGACCAGAGATGACCGAGACAACCTCGGTCAGAGCGTCCAAGCCAATCTCGACTAGAAATAAGATCAGAGACTACCTCGGTCAGAGATGATCGAGACAACCTCGTCCAGAGATAAGATCCGAGCCAACCTCGGTCAGAAATAAGATCAGAGACAACCACCACCAGAGCGTCCGAGCCAACCTCGGTCAGAAATAAGATCAGAGACTATCTTGGCCAGAGATGACCAAGACAACCTCAGCCAAAGATTACCGAGATAATCTCGACCAGAGATAAAATCCCCTGAGGCAACCTTGGCTGCTAGAGATAATATCGCCCCCGAGGAGCTCAACCTCCAACCTCGACCGTGGGAGATGAGACCTACTTCAACCTCAACTGGAGATGAGATTTTTCCCGGGCTTCAACTTCAACATCAACTTTGGCCGAAGATAAGACCTCCCCCGAGCTTCAACCGAACCAGCACGAAGCCCAGAAGAGGACTTCAGCAGTCGCCTTTCCTACACTCCCTTCCTTCGAGTTTCGAACTCGGGAGTGGGGGGACTATGTTGGGGATAAACCCCGCTCCTATTGAAATGCAACCGAAAGCCACGGAAGAGCCTCAGCGATCGAGCTCCTTCAAACTCCGCAGTCGAGCCTTAGTCAAACTCCTTCAGCCGACCATACTCCTCAGCGGCCGAGCTCCAGTCGAACTTCCATAGGAGTCGAACTTCTTTCGAGCTTCCCCTTCGATTGGATTTCTTCAGGAGCCGGACTCCTACCAGACATCTCCTTCGGTCGGCCGGACTCCTCAGCGGTCGAGCTTCAGTCGGACTCCCACGAGATCTGAACTTCCTTCATGCTCTTTCAACCAAACGCCTGCTAGAGCCAAACTCCCTCCAAGCCTCCTCAGCGATCGAGCTCCTTCCGAACTCCTCAGCGGTCGAGCTCCTTCCGAACTCCCCAGCGATCGAGCCTTAGCCGCACTCCTCCAGCCAAACGCCAATGAGAGTCAAACTCCTTCCGAGCTTTTTCTCGATCGAACTCCTCCAGGAGTCCGAGCTCCCCTGAAATTGATGCGTACCGAAGTTCACTGATCAATGTCTACCTTCTCAGGGCCACGGCTATTAAATCCAAACGAACTATTGCCATCAGTCTGCTGCGACGCAATCGAATGACATGGCCACTAGCGACACCACTCCCTTCGTAGTTAGCTCCGTGCGGCCCATAAATCATCAGTATGGCTATCACTATCCGCCTGATGACACCTTCCTCTCCGTACCAAACTTCATGCGGCTCCGAGTGCCCCACGATCGGACGATATAGCCATCACCATCAATCAAGCTCTGCCTATATAAAAAGGACCCTCCAGATATGCTAAACTCTGATATCTGATCTCTAAGCTTTAAGCTCTCCTCTTCTCCTCAAAACTCTGCCGAACTCATTCCAGAGCACTCCTTATCTGTTGGCCAAAGCTGACTTGACTGTCGGAGGGTCCTACCAGAGCCACTCCCCACTGGCTCCGGATGGGACATTGCTTTGTAGGTCCCCAGCGGCGATCTCGTCTACCTCCACTCCGGCTGATTCCGACGATGATCAATTTCTGCACCAACAGATGGTGTCAATGGATCAAAATCATCACTTCCACTATAAAATCCTCGATTCTTATCAATGGATGCCCTGGAAAAATGTTTCAACACCACAGAGGACTCCGACAGGGTGATCCATTATCTCCTCAATTGTTCATCCTGGTGGTTGATGTATTAAATAGAATTCTTCAAGTAGCCACTGCAAACAATTTAATTGAAGGCATTGGCTCTAAATGCAATATTGGTCTCCTTCACTCCTTACAATTTGCTGACGACACACTTGTATTTTGCAGCACTCAAAAAAGACACATCTTCTTCCTTAAATTCGTCTTCTACTCATTCGAGCTCTTATTTGGTCTGAAGATTAATTTTGAAAATCTACTGTCTTAGGCATTGAGATCCATGCATCCTAATCATCATAACCAAATTACAGACATTCTTGGCAGCAAAATGGTTGACTTCCCACTAAAATATCTTGGATTACCATTACATTATAAAAAGCCTAGATTACAAGACTGGTCGCCTCTTACTGAGAAAATCATGAAGAAATTAGCATCTTAAAAAGGCAAACTTCTTTCTATTAGAGGTAGATAAGCGCTACTCAATGCTGTAATCTCACCAATTGTAACCTTTTGGATGGCTTGCTTTCTTTTGCCATAAGGAATAATCCACAAAATAGACCACTGTTGCCATGCATTTATGTGGTGTGGAGAAGACAAACATAAACTAGGGAAAAGTCTTTTGAATTGGTCTTTAGTATGTCGTCCAAAAATATTTGATGGGTTAGAAATACCAAACCTGAAAGTACTAAATCAGGTACTACTCTGTAAATGGTGGTGGAAAGCTCATGTGGATCCTCCAAAACTTTGGAGCAATTTGGTACGCGCAGGTTACCAACATGGAGAGCCAATAACCCTTATGAACTCAAGCCAACAATGACTCTCCCATTTCTAGAATGACGTCCAAAAGGTCAAAATTTTATTTCGATCCCTGATAAAATTTCATATTGGAAATGGACTACAAACTTTCTTCTGGTATGATGCCTGGACCACCATGCATCCTCTTAAAGATCTGTTTCCCAGAATTTTCACTCTTTCATTATCTTCAAAAATTTCTGTTGCGGGAACTCTTAATTCACTCGTTGCCAATACCACCTGGCCTCCTAATATCTTCCTTAATAATCATCCAGAGCTGGAAAATTTTAGATATCACCTTTCTGAATTCAAGACTTCTAACCATCCAGATAAAATTGAATGGAAGTGGTTTGCAGCAAAAAACTTCTCAACGAAGTGCTGTTACAAATTTCTCCTTGATGGTGGTATAAGACCTCTCATAAGCAGAATAATTTGGACAATTAAAATCCTTGAAAAAATTAAGTTATTCCTGTATCTAGCCTTTCATGACAAAATTCCGATCAGAAGCAATCTTGTTAAAAGAGGTTGGAAGGGGGAAAACAAATGCCCATTATGGGACCTTACTCAAGAAACTACAGACCACTTACTTTTACAATGCTCCTTTTCTTGGGATGTTTGGCTATTTCTTTTTCAGAGACTACAACCTTTTGATCTACCTGCTTCCCAACTGGTATTATGGATCAATTGGAGATTTCATGAAGAGAAACGTCCGTTAAAGAACTGGATATCTTATTGGCAGCTGGACAGTGGAGTCTCTGGAAAGAAAGGAATAGGCGGTGTTTTGATTTTGTTGCTCATCGACCACTCTTCACTACTTTTCAAATTGCTAAATTATTCTTAGAGTGGTCTACAATCCTCCTGACAGATACTCATGAGCCATCTCTCACTAAGATATTCTATCCTCCAGTTTCTAGCAGAGCATATAGCACAAACAGTCACTTTGCCTGATAACGTATCTTCAACGCCTCTGTGAATATAGGGTAGACTTTACTTCATCAAATCAGATAAAAAAAAACTCCACTTGCTGAAGTACTGGAAAACCAATTCATTTTTGTTGGGGGTAAAACAACCCCCACCGAAGTTCTTAGCCACCGATCCATATTCTGAAGGAATTCGCCGATCCTCCCAACTATAAGTTCATGTAGCAGAACTTATCGAAGACATAATGAAACCCGGTCAGGCTATCTTGAATGATAAAAAAAATTATTATTTAATTAATCTTGTTTCTTAACTTAGAAAGAATGATAAAACTAAAGTTTCACCCTCTTGATCTTGATTGGTGATGAGTTTTGAAGACAATTGAAATCCTGTATTGCGGAAAATACGCTCTTTCTTGTCAAACTTCTCCTGAATACACTCCTTTCAGACAGACTCCTTCAGTCATACTCCCTCTGGATGGACTCCTTCAACCGTGCTCCTTCCGAACGAACTCCTCTAGCTACACTCCTTTCAGATAGATTCCTTTCATACCTATTTGCATGCAGCCCAGGAAGCTTCCAAACTTCTTAAAGCCACCAGATATTGCCCCCAATGAACCTCGATTGATCATAAGTCCACTGCATACATCAAAGTCTCCGACCTACGTCTAAATTTCAACAAATGAATTTCCACCGCCTACAAGTCGCGATAAGTAACAACTCATCCCCGTAACAAACTCCACATGGTCTGAACGCCCACTACCAGATAGTTACGACTGTCATCATCAGTTTGTTATACGCTCCGTCTATAAAAGAGATCCTCTAGATATATTTTTCTCTAAGCTCTTTTCTCCTTCCCATCACTCTGCTTCTCTATTTTCTAAGCACCCTATTCTCGTTAGTCGAAGAACTAACTTGAGCATCGAAGGATTCTGCTGGAGCCATCCACCTCTGATTTAGACTTTATTTTGTAAGTCCCATCGATAGCCTCACCTTCCCAACTCCAGCTATCTCCGGCATCCTCACAAATTTTTGCACTAATAGGATTGGCACTAGAGGAAGAAATTCTGAGCTCTTATTCTGAAAGGAGTGCTCAGCCGATCTTATTTACTTTCTGCTTTTAATCCTTTAGGATTCATCTCTGTTTGATCTTTTTCGGTCCCAAAAATGTCCTTAAAGAAGATAACCACCCAACGATCCACCACCTCTACCATCAGATCTGTGCCAGACTTGCCTACTCCAATGCCATCACCGCCACCTTAACCTCCTCCACCGATGACCATGGTGGATCCGGAGTAGTTCAACCTATTGATGCAGCAAATTTGAAGCCTCATCAAAATGGTGCAGGTCATGCAGCAATCCCCGACGGCAGTCCAACCGAAAAACCCCCAACCAGAGCTTCAAGAATCGACACCAAGAAAGGCAACCTGGGTCAGCAGACCAGTTACCCCCGGAAAGGAGAAGCAAAGATGAGGGAGCCCCTGCTCTGATCATGATTCTTCTCTAAAAAGAATTTTTTATCTACAGTCGACGACCCTCTGAGATCTATGGTCGAGACGACGCTCTTGATCAGAAACTCCAAGACATGAACCAGCAGATTGAGAAGCTCCACCATGCCACCCCGGTCCACCATGATGACATTTGCACCAATCCCTCTTCTCCATCAAGATCATGCAGGAGCCCATCCCGTCGAACTTCAAACTTTTCTATTTTAAGAGTTACGATGGGACTTCTGATTCGATCAACTATCTTGAGACCTTCTACATGATGATGTTACACCATAACGCACCGAACGCCATCCTGTGCTGAGCTTTTCCATCTACCCTGAAGAAAGCAGTAAGAAATTGATACTTGAGCCTTAAGTTGGGTATAATATTTTTTTTTAACTAAATGAGCCATCAGTTTGCAGCTCATTTCATAAGCAGCCAATGCCCAAGACGAGGTTCGAACTCCCTCATCAATATAAAGCAGAAAGAAGGGGAGTCAATTCGAGCTTATGTTAGCTGCTTCAATGTTGTTAGACTGGAGGTCCGAAACTTGGACCAATTTGTAGCTATAGCGCACTGAAAGGCAATCTTCAAAAAAATTATTTTTCTTTTCTCTCTAGAAAGAAAGTATTTCAAGAATTTTGCTGATATGTTGGCTCGAGTTGAAGGTTATGCCTAGGCAGAAGAGGCCTTCAAATTGAAAGATGACGAGGCCGCAAGAGAGAGGTAGGTGGGTGAATCTAGCAAGCCTGCATCTAAAAGCAAGACGAGTGAAGCTTGGCCATGCTCCCGAACTTCTTTCAAGCGTAGATGAGTTCAAACTCTTCAAGCTCGTCGATAAGGAACTTCAGATTAAAGGGTCCGACGAAATTTTTCTCCTAGAAGATTCAATAACTATGCTCCCTTGAATGCCTCAAAAACCCAAATGCTGATGGAGATAAGAGAGCAACTACCAGGATCGGAGAGGATGTGAACTCATCTGGCTAAGCATAATCCCAACAAATACTGCCTCTACAATCATGACCATGGTCACGACATTGAAGAGTGCATCCAACTTCAAGATGAAATCAAAGCACTAATTAGAAGAGGTCGGCTAGATCAGTTTATCAAACACCGATCGAAGAGAAGAGAAGATCGTCTAAGAGCTCTGCCACAGCCTACACTATCTCGATAGGATGAGCCGTAAGGAGATCGACCTCTTCTTAAAATTATCAACACTATCGCTAGAAGACATTAGCGAGAGAAGGCCAGTGTGTCAGTAGAGCCAACAAAGAAGCAGAAGATCAAAGAACCCATCATTTTCACTCAAGAAGATGCCCAAAAAATTCATCTTTCACATAATGATGTGGTTGTAGTTACTTTAAATATTGCTGATTATGATGTACGCTGTATTTTAATTAATAATGAAAGCTTTACTGATGTCTTATTTTATTATATTTTTTTCTAAAATATCCATATCTGATAGTAGGATGGGCTCGATGAATTTTCTACTAGTAGGATTCATAGGTGATGCAGTGTTGGTGGAAGGAATAATAACATTATCTATAATAACGGGCCAGTACCCAAAGCAATTTAGAGTTCAAGTCAATTTTTTAGTAGTCAAAGCCCCTTCTGCCTACAATGCGATCCTTGGCCAACCTAGTTTGAATGCACTCCGGGCTGTTGTTTTAACTGACTACTTAAAAATAAAATTTTCAATAAGACATGAAGTCAAAGAGGTCAGAGGAGATTAGGCACTAGCTCAGCATTGCTACAATATTGTCCTATAAGGACGAAGACAAGCAAACCCTTATCCAGTGGATGGACTCGATGCCCATGACGATCTGAGGAGAACCCATCGATGATCTTGTAGAGATCCTCTTAAATGATGGGAATAAAGAACATCCCGTGAAGATTGGCTCCAATCTGAAAGGAGAAGTCAAAAAGAAGCTCGCCGCATTCTTGCAAAGGAATGCTGATGTTTTTACTTAGGCACCTATAGATATGCCCAGGATCGATGCAGAGGTCATGGAACACCGTCTGGGGGTGGATCTAAAATGTCGGCCAATGAAGCAGAAAAATGTAATTTTGCATTAGACAGGTAGAAGGCTATAATAGATGAGATTGACAAGCTCCTTAAGGTAGGATTCATTCTCAAAATGCTTTATCCAGATTGAATTGTAAATATTGTTCTTGTTAAAAAGATAAATGGCAAGTAGAGGATGTGCATAGACTTTACAGATTTAAACACGGCTTGCCTAAAAGACAGCTATCCTTTGCCTAGGATTGACCAGCTAGTGGATATAACTTCAACCATGAATTCCTCACCTTCATGAATGCCTTTTTTGGATATAACTAAATCTGGATGGCAACAGAGGATGAGGAGAAGACTATTTTTATCACTGACCATGGTCTTTATTGTTACAGGATCATGTCCTTTGGATTTAAAAATACAGGTATGACTTATCAGTGCTTGATGAATAAAATCTTTAAGGAGCAGATCGAACGCAATATGGAGGTCTACGTAGATGACATGCTGATCAAAAATCAATCCTCTCTAAGTCATATCATCGATCTTGAGGAGATCTTCAGCATCCTTTAAAAGTACAAGATGATGTTGAATCCTACAAAATATGCTTTCGGAGTGACCTCGAGGAAATTCCTAGGATTCATAGTGTCAAGCCCCGGCATTGAAGCCAACCCAGAAAATATCAAAGCCATTCAAGAGATGACTGCCCCAAAAATAATAAAAAAAGTTCAATACCTCATAGGCAAAATAGCGGCCTTGAATCATTTTATTTTAAGGTCAGCAGAATGCTACATGCCCTTCTTCCAAGTACTCAAATAGTCTAAGAACTTTAACTGGACTCCTGAGTGCCAACAGGTCCTTAAAGAATTGAAGAACTATCTCAGTTCACCTTCGCTTCTAGCCAAACCAAAACCTGAAGAAGAGATGTTCTTGTACCTTGCTGTATCCTCTGCAGCTATCGGAGCCATATTGATCAGGAAAGAAGCTAAAGTCTAGAAGCCGATCTACTATATAAGCAGAGTCCTAAGGGATGCAGAAATAAGATACACCAAATTAGAAAAACTAACTTATGCCTTATTGATTACAGCCAGGAAGCTCCGTCCTTATTTTTAGGGATATACCATTACTCTCTTCATTAATCAATCCATCAAGGCAGTTCTTCACCGACCTGATACCTCTGGAAGAGTATCAAAATGGACAATTGAGTTGACTGAATTTGATATTCATTTTCAACCTCGGCCAACCATCAAAGCTCAAATATGGATCGATTTTGTAGTAGAGTGTACCATTCTGGATGCATCCGAACTAGAGCACCAAGAAGTTCTATCCCTAGCTCCCCTAAAAAGAAGGCTGGTCTTTTTGAAAACTTTTGGGGTTTATATCTGGATGGTTTATCTAATACTTTTGAAGTAGGTGCGGGCTTGATTCTTATCAATCCGGAAGGAGTTATAGTGGAGTATGCATTATGCTTCGACTTTTCTGCCACTAATAATGGAGCAATGTATGAAGCCCTGCTTGTAGGACTAAGAATAGCCAAAGAGTTGTAAGTAGAACATTTGAAGGTTTATAGTGACTCTTAGCTAGTTGTAGGATAAGTCAGTGAGAAATACGAAGCTTAGGAAGAAAGTATGAAGAAGTACTTGAAAAAGATAAAGAGCTTGATCTCAGCCTTTAATAATTTTGATATCCAGTGAATCCCCAGGATGGAGAATACTAGAGCCGACCTTCTCTCCAAGCTAGCCACCTTAGCCCCAAACGAACTGCCAAAAGAAGTCCTTTTCGAAATCCTACAGCACCCAAGTTCGGAAGAGACCAAGGCAATAATGCAAGTTGATATGAGCCTAGCTAAATTGATCTATTAATTACTTATCTCAAAGGCGAAATTCTTTTTAGAGACTACAAAGAAGCTCGAAAGTTAAGAAATCAAGCTTCTCACTATATTTTATATGAAAATAAGTTGTACAAGAGGTCGTACTCCCTACCACTCCTCAAATATCTTCGATCTTTAGAAGCCGACTATGCCTTGAAGGAAATTTATGAAAAAAATTATGAAAATCATCTGGGAGCGAGATCCTTATCATATAAATTACTCTATCAGGGATACTATTGGCTAATAATGCACCAAGATGCAGTGGATTATGTGAGAAAATATGATAGATGTCAAAAAAATACAAAAATTCAGAGACAGCCAGCCTCACAGCTTACACCATTGGATGCCCCTTGGTCGTTTGTACAATGGAGGATGGATATACTCGGACCTTTTTCCACAGCACCTGGATAACAAAAGTTTCTATTAGTGATAGTAGACTATTTCACTAAGTAGATTGAGGCCAAACCTCTAGCAAAGATCACTGA
This sequence comes from Cocos nucifera, assembly GCA_006176705.1. NCBI lineage: Eukaryota > Viridiplantae > Streptophyta > Magnoliopsida > Arecales > Arecaceae > Cocos > Cocos nucifera. Next base: position 1,101,604 of record QRFJ01000649.1, read on the forward strand.
AACCAAAGTGCAGGACTTCATTTGAAAGTCAATTATTTGCAAGTTTGGTCTACCTCGAACACTAATCACTAATAATGGATGTCAGTTTGCAGATGCAAAATTCGCTGAGTTCTGCTAAGATCTGAACATATGTCACCACTTCACATCGGTAACTCATTCGCAAGCGAATGGTGAGGCAGAAGTAACCAATAGAACTTTACTTCAAGGGATAAAGGCAAGACTTAAGAGGGCAAAGGGCACATGGATAGATGAACTCTATCATGTGCTTTGGGCATACTGAACTATCCAAAGATTGCCTACTAGAGAAACCCCCTTTGCACTAGCCTTCGTGATAGAGGCAGTTATTCCAATCGAACTCTAGCTTCCTTCAACGCGGGTTGAGGCCTTCAATGAAGAAACTAACTCATAGGATCTCAGAGCAAACCTCGATTTGTTGGAGAAAAGCAAGAGAAAGCTCAAATCCGAATGGCAACCTATAAGCAAGGAGTGGCCTGCTACTACAACTTCAGGGTCAGAAGCAAGATATTTAGAGTAGAAGATCTGATGCTCCAACGAGCAGATGTTTCACAACCTCAAAATCAAGAAAAGCTCATCACAAATTGGGAAGGCTTCTATAAAGTTATGAAAATCGTCCAACCGGGGTCATACTATCTGAAGGAGCTCGGAGGATCAGCACTCCCACGACCTTGAAACTTGAAGAACTTGAGAATGTATTATCAATAATCTTGTCTCAATAAAACTTTCTTATTTTTAATATCCTTGTTCTTTGTTGCAAAGTTATATGATGGTAGGAAATGACTTAACCAAACTTCATCCTTAAATAAAGTAGAAGACCTCCGATTATTTAAGACAGAAGAAGAAAAGAGATCCTTTCAATGGTCTTTTTATACTCTAATAACTTTATTAGGGATAGGAGAAGGACCTCGTCCTAACAAAGGTAAAGACCAACCCCATCAGGAATAGAACGAGGACATCATCCTGATAGGATAATAAAATCGAGGCCAACCATGTTAGGAACAAGAGGAGAATCTCATCCTAATATGAATGAAGATCTCTGATTATTTAAGATAGGAGGAGAAGAGAGGCCCTTTCAATGATCCTTTTTTATCTCGATGACTTTATTAGGGACAAGAGGAGGATCTTGTCCTAATAAATGAAAAGGCCAATACCGTCAAGAATAGGAGAAGGATCTCGTCCTAATAGGAGGATAAAGTCGAGGCTAACCGTGTCAAAAATAGGAGAAGAACCTCATCCTGACATGGATGAAGATCTCTGATTATTTAAGATAGAAAGGGAGAGGCTCTTTCAACGACCCTTTTGTATCCCGATAACTTTATTAGAGATAGGAGGAGGATCTCATCCCAACAAAGATAAAGACCAATCTCGTCAGATCAGGAGAAGGATCTCATCTTAATAGGAAGATAAAGTCAAGGCCAACCATGTCAGAAATAAGAGGAGAAACTCATCCTGACATGGATGAAGTGTTGGGAATAAGCGCTCATCCCACATGGATCGGCATAGCCACTGGTGATTAACCAAGCAACAAGAAAGTATTTCTTAGAGATTTATGCGGAAGCATGATCAAACAAATCAAGAAATAGAGAAGAAGAGAAGAAGAGATTTTTGAAAGAAAAGAGCTTTTATTCAGTATATCTCAGCACTATTACAATCTTGACCTATTTTCAATATATATACTTTACAAAGGATCAAGTTCAAGCTCATAAAAAAACTCTTCAAATCCAAACAACCCACGTATACAAAATAATAATCCGCAAAAACTAAGCCAGCTCAATTTCAGATTGAGCTGGCTAACCTATGATTGGATCGGCTTAGTCTCAGACTGAGCTGGCTCAGTTGTGTACCATGCCAACAGTCCAAAAATACTGCTTTCTATCTGAATTTTTCTCTGAGATCTCGCCGACCCAGTCCTGGACCAGACTGAGTTGGCCCAGTTGTGTACCATGCCAATAGTCTAAAAATACTACTTTTTATCTAAATTTTTCTCTGAGACCTAGCCGATCCAATCTTGGACTGAGCTGACCCAGTTTCCAACTGAGCCGGCTCAGTCTCAGTGTGAGCCAACATAGTTTCTGAACTTTGCTATTGAGATTGATTCTTCTTTCGACTCGCTCCTGTCTTCTCATGACCTATCTTCTCATATTTTCAAAACTTGGGAGTGCCACTTCTGAGCTCACATTCTCCATCTTGGTGCTTTCAAGTTCTTGTGAACTCATCTCTTCTCAACAAATCCATCCATGCCACACATCTCTGAAAGCTATCTCTGGGGAGTACCTTCGTGAGTGCATCAAACTGATTCTCCTTGGTATGGACCTTCATCAATTTTACTTCACCTTCCTCTACCAGCTCTCTGATCTTGTGGTACCTCACGTCTATATGCTTTGTATGCGCATGATAGACTAGGTTCTATGCCAATAACAGAGCACTCTGACTATCACTGAATAGTATAACCTTGCTCTGTTCCACCTCCAACTCATCAATCAACCTTCTAAGCTAAAGGGCTTCCTTTGTAGCCTCTGTTATCCTAATATACTCGACCTCTATGGTAGATAAGGCCATGATTGATTGAAGGGTTGATCTCCAAGACACCGATCCACCATATACATAGAAGAGGTATCCAGTAGTAGACCTCCTTATATCAAGATCACTAGCATATTTGCATCAACAAATCCTTCTAGAGGATCTGAACCTTCACACCTCTTCACAGATTGTTCTCCAAATCCTTCTGACTTTCCATCAAACACCAAACCATAATCTCTTGTTCCATAAAGATATCTCAATATCTATTTCAATGCTTTCCAGTGTTCCTTCCCAGGGTTAGCCATATGTATCTACTAATCATGCTTACTGTATGTACTATATCTGATCTATAGCACACATAGTGTACATCACACTGCCTACAGCATTTGCATCAGAGACTCATTTCATATACTCTCTCTCCTCTTCTGACTGGGGGCACTGTAACTTGAAGAGAGATATATGGCTCAACAATGGCGTCTCTGTAGGCTTGGCCTTCTCCATCCTAAATCTCTTCAGAACCTTCTGGAAATACTTTTCTTGTGATAAATGGAGCACTCTTTTGCACCTATCTCTGCAAATCTTCATTCCAAGGATTTTTTCAGCTGGACTCAAATCTTTCATCTCAAATTCAGATGATAATGCCATTTTCAACCTTTTCATAGCATCCATGCTTCTACTAGCTATGAGCATATCATCTACATACAATAATAGATACAGGACATCCTCTTCATCTACATCCTTGACGTAGACACAATAATCATATTCACATCTGCTGAAATTTAGACTTAAAACAAAGCTATCAAACCTTCGATACCACTGACGAGGGGATTGTTTCAAGCCATACAAAGATTTTCTTAGTAAACATACCTTTTCTTCCTATCCTATCTTCATGAAACCATCTGACTGCTTCATATAGATTTTTTTCTCTAAAGTCCTAGGAAGGAAGGCCATCTTCACGTCCATCTATTCCAATTTTATGTTATGCTGTGCCACCAGTGACAGCAAAACTCGAATAGATGTATGACGTACCATAGAAAAAAAATTTTATATAGTCAATCCCTTCCCTTCGTGAGTATCCCTTTGCTACCAGCCTTGCTTTGAATCTAACTCCACCTTATTCTGAAGGTGCTTCTTTCTTTGTGAACACCTACTTTGAGCTAATAGGTCGAGCACCCTCTGAAAGATCCATCAGCTGTCATGTCTGATTCTTCTCAAGTGATTTAATCTCCTTCATCATGGTCTGCATCCATGAATCATGATCCTCACTCTCCATGGCCTCTGCATAACTCTCTGAATTTCCATTAGTGATGAGTACATAAGAGATAACCTCATCAATACCATATCTGACCGATCTCCTAATAGTATACTGGGGCTTGTGCAAAGCCACTCCCACTGGTATATCTCTGTCTGATGTTTGTGGTTGCTCCTGCATATCTGTCTGAACTACCGACCCTTCATGCTGATTTTCAATCTAAAATAATACTTTTCTGCCCAGCTCTACCTCAACAGGAACACTCCTGTAAGTGGATGTAACTTGCATGCCATTATTTTCTGACTAGCCACCACTGTTTACCTCTATTTTTTTAATTTCATCTATCCCAGACCTCCTCAAGATGCTCTTCTCATCAAAGATAATATCCCTGCTGATCATTGACTTTTGTGCCTGAGAGTCCCACAGTAGGTACCTCTTGACTCCTTGTGGATATCCTATGAATATCATCTTTTGAGATTTTAGATCCAATTTGCTCCTCTCGGTTGTCTTCACATGTGCATAGGCTATGCAATCGAAGACTTTCAGGTGGCCAAGCTCCACCTTTCTTTTCACTCTAGACCTCCTCTGGAATGCCTTCATTTAGCTTATAATGAGGGGACCTATTCATAAGAAAATAAGAAAAAGTTAGAGCATCACCCCAAAAGGACTTTGGGAGTGATGTCTGCAGCCTCAAACTTCATGCCTTCTCAATCAGTGTCTGATTCATCCTCTCCATGACACCATTCTACTGGGGAGTCATCCTCACCATGTAATGGCATTTGATACCATTTTCCTCACAGTACCTCCTAAACTCTAGGCTAGTATACTTTCCTCTATTGTCCGACCTCAGACACTTCACCTATCTTCCTGGCTCCTTCTCTACTTCAGCTCTCCAGGCTCTGAATCAGGCAAACACCTTTGATTTTTCTCTAATCAGATAAACTCATACTTTCCTTGAGAAATCATCAATGAAAGTGACAAAGTATTTTGCCCCACCTCTAGCTGATACAGGAGCTGATCCCCACACATCTGTGTGCACTAAATCCAACACTCTCTCGCTGTGCCTGATACTTCTGGCAAACTTCATCCTATGCTATTTGCCAAAGATGTATGACTCATAAAGATCTGTGCCCTCCTTTTTCAGGACTGAGATCATACCTCTTCTGCTTAGTTCAGTGAGCCCACGATCACTCATATGATCCATCCGATAGTATCATAGCTGATATAAAATTTGCTCCTCCTATACCGCTGCTAGCACCTCTGCACTATCATTTACCACTAAACCTTTCATTCTATAAAGATTGTTGCTCAGTCTTCTACCTCTCATCACCACCAAAACTCCTTTGAAAATTTTCAGACATCTACTCCCATCCTGGCTACTAAAAGCATAATCCTGCTCCTCCAAGTAGCCCAAAAAAATCAAATTCTTTTTCAACTTCAGTATATGCCTGATATTTGATAATGTATGAATGATCCTATCGTACATCCTCATCCTGATAGAGCCAATTCCAGCTATTTTGCATGGGTGATCATCTCCAAGGCTGACACTTCCACCATCGACCTTCTGGTAGGTAGCAAACTACTCTCGATGAAAAATATAGTAGTGCGAGCATGTTGAATCTAATATCCATATAGTATCACACTCTGTGTATCCATCTGATACAACTAGCAGATTTTCTCCACTGCTCATAGAAGCTGTATTATCTTCCTTACTAGTCTTCTCTTTTTCTGATCTCAAAAGGAGATAATCTCTCCTCAGATGTCTAGGCTGATGACATTTATAATATTTCAATATCATCTTCCTCTGATCGCAAGACTTTGACCTGCCCTTGGATTTTTCTCTTGTCTTCTCCTTTGATCTTTCCTATCTTTCATTCACAACCAAGATCTCAGACTTAGAATCTTCCTTGCAGATCTTCTTCCTTTGCTCATTTGATCTGAGCACACCAACAACCTCTTCATAGTTTAGGATCTTCTTCCCATAAACTAAAGTTGTTATGAGACCATCATACGAACCTGAAAGAGAACATAATAGCAATAATGCTCGATCCTTCTCATCGATCTTCACATCCAAACTTATCACCTCAGAACACACCTGATTGAACCTTTGGATATGTGCAATAAGATCTTCACCTTCGAGCATCCTCAGACTATACAGCTGTTTCTTCAACCACAGCTTGTTCGTCATGTTCTTCCCCATGTATGTGTTCTTCAGTCTCTCCCAGAGCCCCTTTGCCATAGTTTTTATGCAAACTTTGGATAAAACCTGATCAGCCAAGCACATCTAGATTGTGTTAAAAGTAATTTCCTCCAACTCTTCCCAATCCTCAGCACTAATCTTTTTCGATCCTTCTTTTGTCAAGATCTTGTAGATCCTCTGCTGAACCAACAAGTCCTTTACTCTTTGCTGCCATAGAGTAAAGTTTTTCTTGCCATCGAACTTCTCAAAATCCATCTTGAATCCACTTGATCCCATGACTTCAGATAAGTCAAGAACAAATTTCTAACACCCTTCATGATCTCACACACCAGCAAAACTATCCTTCAAAGAAGATCTAACTAGCCCTAGATCCTCTTTTCAAATTTTTGTATCACCGTTCCTCCGTGTAAACAATCTCCATCTCAATCTAGAGACAACCATGAAGCAAACTAGAAGTTTTAGGATAAAACCTGATGCAACAGATCCTAGATGTAGTAAATCCTAGGTGTCTTCCTTTCTTCCATGCAATACCGCTCTGATACCAAATGTTGGGAATAAGCACTCTTTCCATATGGATCGGCGTGGCCATTGGTGATTAGCCAAGCAACAAGAAAATACTTCTTAGAGATTTATATGAAAGCATGATCAAACAAATCAAGAAATAGAGAAGAAGAGATTTTTGAGAGAAAAGAGCTTTTATTCAGTATATTTCAGCACTATTACAACCTTGACCTATTTTCAGTATATATATTTTACAAAGGGTCAAGTCCAAATTCATAGAAAAACTCTCTAAATTCAAACAACTTACGTACATAAAATAATAACCTACGAAAACTGAGCTGGCATAGTTTCAGACTAAGCCGGCTAACCTGCGATTGGGTCGGCCCAGTCCCAGACTGAGTCGGCCCAATTATGTACCATGCCAATAGTCTAAAAATACTATTTTCTATCTAAATTTTTCTCTGAGACCTAGCTGATCCAGTCTTGGACTGAGCCGACCCAGCTTTTCACTGAGCCGACTCAGTCTCAATGTGAGCCGACCTAGTTTTTAAACTTTGCTATTGAGATTGATTCTTCTTCCGACTCGCTCCTGTCTTTTCATGACCTATCTTCTCATATTTTCAAGACTTAAGAGTGCTACTTCTGAGCTCACATGAAGACTTTCGATTATTTAAGACAGAAGGAGAGAGGCTCTTTCAACAGTCCTTTTATGCTCCAATGACTTTGTTAGGGATAGGAGGAGGACCTTACCATAACAAAGATAAAGATTAATCCCGTCAGGAGTAGGAGGAGGATCTCGTTCTGATAGGAGGACAAAGTCGAGGCTAGTTGTATTAGGAACAGGAATAGAATCTCATCCTAACACGGATGAAGATCTTCAACTTTTTAAGACAGGAGAAGAGGAAAGGCCCTTTCAATGGCCTTTTGTACCTCGATGACTTTATTAGAGACAGGAGGAGGATCTCATTTTAACAAAGATAAAGGCCAACCTTGTTAGGAATAAGAGGAGGACCTCGTCCTGACAGCGGGATAAAGTCGAGGCCAATCGTATCAGAAATAAGAGGAGAATCTCATCCTAACATGGATGAAGATCTCTGATTATTTAAAATAAGAGGAGGAGAGAGGCCCTTTCAGTGGCCCTTTTATGTTTCGATGATTTTATTAAGGATAGGAGGAGGACCTCGCCCTAACAAAGATAACCTCGTTCTAATATGGATGAAGATCTTTAGTTATTTAAGATAGAAGAAGGGAAGAGGCCCTTTCAATGGTCCTTTTGTGTCCCGATGGCTTTATTAAGGATAGGAGGAGGACCTCATTCTAACAAAGATAAAGGCCAATCCCGTCAAAAATAGGAGGAAAATCTCATCCTGACAGGAGGATAAAGTCAAGGCCAACCATTTCAGAAATAAGAGGAGAACCTCATCCTGATACAAATGAAGATCTTCGGTTATTTAAGATAGGAGGAGGGGAGAGGCCCTTTCAATACCCATTTTGTGTCCCAATGATTTTGTTAGGGATAGAAGGAAGATCTCATCCTAACAAAGATAAAAGCCAACCCCATCAGGAACAGAAGAAAAACCTCATTCTGATAGGAGGATAAAGTTGATGCCAGTCATGTCAGAAATAAGAGAAGAATCTTGTACTGACATGGATGAAGATCTCTGATTATTTAAGATAGGAGAAGAAGAGAGACTCTTTCAACGGTCCTTTGATGTCCTAGAGATCTTGTTAGGGATAGGATGGAGACCTCATCTTGACAAGAAAAAATGCCAACCATATCGAAAATAAGAGGAGAACCTCATCCTAATATGAATAAAGACCTCCGATTATCTAAAACAGGAAGAAGGCGCTTTTCGATAGTCATTTCGTTAAAAAATAGGATTGAAGAAAATGAAAAAATCAACATATATCAAATCCATGTAAGACAAAGAGACAATTGAAGAGAACATCATTCTATTAAGATTGAAGTTCATTACAAAATAAAGGTCTACAAGATCATGTACAAAAAGGTAAAATAGATGAAGTCCTAAGAGGGACCCAATTATTCGGACCTCAGACTGCTAACCCCTGCCATCACCAAAGATTGCTTCAAGCTAGAAACCTCTTCTTCAAGTTCTTTCTTTTTCAATAGGCTTTCCATAAATAACTTATCAGCCCGACGATAATTGTCTTTGGATTCCCGCAACTATCTTCTTAGGACCTCTAACTTAACCTCTGCATCCTTAATAGCCTGTTGCTCATAAGTTAGTTGGATCTTTAGCGGTTGAAGCTCGGCTAATTCTTTTGCATATATCGCTGACAGGGTCTCCAAAGAATTTCTTAAGGAAAGAAGTTCATCTAACTCTCTGTTCGAGCTAGCCTCCACCCTCTCCGCCAACTACCTTTTAAGACCAGCTATCTTCTCATCCGCTTTTCGAAGTTGTTGCTAGAGACCGACGATTTCATTACTCCAATCGAGTTTGTAACTCTTGAATGAAGCTTTGGCAGCATAAAGTTGATTTTAAAGTTTTGCGAACCTCTTAGACCAATCCCAACTGGACTCCTCTCGACTGGTAGACCACGCCGAGCTTCCCTTCAATAATCAAATTTTTTGCTTTGTCGTATTGAGTTCAACTTCAAGGGAGCAAGCTTTAGCTGTTAAAGTCCAGGATTTCTCACTTGCACATTTCTTGACCTCCTCGAGCTCTTCATTCAAGTAAAATTTTTTGGTATTATATTCTTTGAATAGTTGTCTGGATGATTGATGCTAGTAGTCAATTTTAGTGGTGGCATCGGCATAGTTCTTTTTTGATTTCTTGAGCTTCTCATCAGTCTTCTCCAACTTTTTCTTAAGATGATGAACTCCCTCCTTAGGTTCTTTATATGGGCCTTCAGGGGAACACCCTGAGGAAGGGGGTTAGCTTTGATAGGAGACTACACTTGGAGCATGAAAATATCACAACATAGATTTCACAGAAGAAAGAAATTCATTCTCAAAATAAACTTGTCTTCATTGATCAAAATATTTTTTAAGTATAGAAAAGAGAACAAGTAAAAAAAAAAAAATACAAATTAAGAGATCTCAGACCTCTGGAGAAGCAGTCGAAGAGTTCGATGCCGTGTTGGTCGGCCCCGGCTCTTCGGTGGCAGGCTCGGTGGAGGGAAGATCGATTGCAGTGGCAAATGGTCCCGCTTCTTCTCTAGGGTCCCCTTCAATAAGAAAGTTGAGATTGAGCTCAGAGAATTTGCTAGCTATCCTACCCTCGCAAAGCTCGAACTCCTTGATGAAGGCCTCCTAGCCAAACTTGACATTCAACTTCCTCATCTTAGAGGAGACTTTGAACTCCTCAATTGCTTGGGCTTTTGCCTTCGAGACCTATCTCGAGACTTGTCCCCTCAAATCGACGATCTCAGCTTCAACCTTCCTCCTCCTCTCTTCTTCCAAGGCTAGAGCGGCCTTCAGTTCTGCCGATGTTTACTCTTTCTTTTTGAGGACCTCTTGAAGAGCTATAATCTTGGCAGCCTTCTCCCTCATAAGATGATCGATCTTGGTGGTTCTCTCTTTCTGGAGGTGACTGACTTCAGCTTGATGATCCTCTTGGGCCTTCAATGCTTCCAACCTCAAGCGGTTCACCATTTTGATATGAGCGAGTAACTGATGATCCGACTACAAGAAGTAACCTGAGTTAGGTGTACACATGCACGTAAAAAAGGGGAAGAAAGAAGGGACAAAGTAGCTACCTCGAGGAAGGCTCCGAGGGAATCCTAAGTGCGCTACTCATAATCGAAGTCAATGATCTTGTTCACCACCTCGGGTAAGGTGAACTTGTCAATAGATCCTTAATGATGTCCCGATTGCAGAAAAAATTTTCTTTCGAGTCCTCATCGCTGTTGTCGGACTTACAGGGGTGAGCTTTATGCCAAACTTTTATCGTAACCAACTTTTATTTTTCCTTACTTTTCTCTTTCTTATCTCTTCCCATAGGAAGCTTTGAAACTTCAACATCGATGGAAGGGTCCGAGGATGTGGGGGGCACTGCGACCCAATCTATAACACCCACCTCGGCAATTAACCGAAACAACCTCAGTGTCTCCAAGAATCTCAAAAGCAGCAGTGACGTCGGTGGGAGCTACAGAGCTTGGGGTGTCAACCCTCGCCCTCTTTGAAGCCTCATAGGGAGCCTTCCCTTTTCTTTTGTGTGCTTGCAACCTCTTAGCAAGCATTTTAGCTACTTGAGCATCCATTTCTGCAACAAAAAGAAGAGAGAACGATCAAAATTTTTTTTTTTTTTCAAGTACGATGATATACTAGTGGGGTTAAGAAGACTTAGGCCCATATTAAATAAGATATGATCCTTTAGAAGTTTAGATAAGGGAGGAGCCCGATAGTTCTTGAGTTTATTGGTAGAATTAAAATCATTCCTCTCTAAACTAAGAGCTCGATGAACTGATTCTCTAAGCAAACCCTAGGAAGAAAGTCTTAATTCTAAAGTCGGATAGAATACAAAGAAAAACCTCTTCTTGCAATTATGGATAGAAGAAGGAGCTCCTTTCAATAATTCTTTCCTGCCGAACTAGAGTGAGAAGTACCATCAATCCTTCATAGAAGGATGACGCTTAAAAGTATAACAGTTTCTATTGGAGGTAAACCTCGCTCCCACCAAAGTTCGATCTGGTGCTCAGTCAAGTGTAACTCATAATCACAGGAGAACTTCAATCATGAACTCCTTCCAGACTCCTCCAGTAGCTGAACTCCTTTCAGACCTCCTCCAATAATTGGACTCCTTCCGAACTCCTCCAACAGTCGAACTTCTTTCAGATCCTGTCCAGCAGACGAACTCCTTTCGGACTCATCCAACAGCCGATCTTCTTTTAGATTCCTTCAGCAGTCGGACTCCTTTTGGATTCCACCAACAGCCAGACTCCTTCCGAACTCCTCCAGCAGTTGGACTCCTTCCAGACTCATCCAGCAGTCGGACTCCTTCCGAACCTCTTCTAATAGCTAGACTCCTTTCGGGCTCCTTTGATAGCCGAACTTCTTTCGAACTCCTTCAATAGTTGAGCTCTTTTCTAATTCAGACCTCCTCTAATAGTCAGACTCTTTTCAGACCTTCTCTAACAGCCAAACTTCTTCTAGATCCCTCCGACAGTCGAACTTTTTTCGAACTCCTCCAGTAGTCAGACTCCTTCTGGACTTTACCTTCAGCCGGATCCCTCCATCGGATAAATTTTTCTTCAGGTCTCTCCTCCTACGGATCTAATGTAGATTTCTCCAGCAAACCTACTTCTGGATCCCCCCATCAAATCCACGTTCAGACATCTCCAGCATACTTTCTTCAAAGACTCCTCTAGTCGCAGGACTTCTGAACTCCTTTCGATCGAACTTTCGATAGTCGTCCAAAAAGGTCTCCCCTTAAATCTAGCTCCATACACAGCATGAATCAACTCACACATGGACTGCCTTAGAGGAGTCCAAATTCTTTTGGTATTGATATAACTTAAAGATTCATCACCAACTGATGTCTACTCCTCCGAACTTCAACTATTAAGTCCCAACGGACTGGCACATCATGACAATAGATACTACCCCTCGTAACAAACTCCATGTGGTCCCGAGCACCCTACTACCAGATGTTTATGACTGTCATTATCAGTTTGTTATAGGCTCCATCTATAAAAGGGATCCTTCAGATATGTTTTCTTCAAGCTCTCCTCTTCTTCCCAAGACTATAATTTTTTTAACTGAGCACTCCATTTTTGTTGGCCGAAAGAGCTGACTTGATCATCGGAGGATCTTGTTGGAGTCGCCACCTCTGGCTCTGGATGAGACTTATTTTGTAGATCACTGATGGTGACCTCATCTTCTCCGACTCCAGCACCTTTTTGGTGACAACCAGATTTTACACTAACAGAATTGGTGCTAGAAGAAGGGCCTCTATCTTTTGAAGTTCTCTTATTCTTAAAGGAGTGCTCAATGGAGATGTGTCTTCTTCTCCTCCAAAGTTCTCCTTTTCGAAAAGGATATCCTCTAGAAAGGCTTCAATCCGACGGTTAACAGCCTTCGCGGCCAGATCTCATCTAGATCTGCCCACCCCTATTTCATCCTTGATAACTCAAGCTCCACCTGTAGTAATGGTGAATGCAGAGCAGTTCAATTTGCTGGTCCAGTAGGTTCGTGGCCTCATGAAAGCGGTGTAGGTCATGCGGCAGTAACAGCCTCTGATGCCAATTCGATCGGAGTAGGCTTCTCTAGAGCCCCATGATCCAATTTGGGGATGGTTGACTCAGGCTAGCCGATCGGTGACCTTCGAAAAGGAGAAGCAGAAGGCCGAGAGCTCTTGCTCTGATCATGACTCTATCTCTGGGGAGATTTTATCCTCATTCAGTCAGAAGATCTTGGAGATCCACGATCGAGAAGATCTCCTAGACCAAAAATTATAGAAGATGAACCGATAGATCGAGAAACTCCTTTGTGCTCCCCCTTCCATGATCATGATATCTATACCGATCCTTCTTTCTGTCACCACATCATGCAGGAACCTATCCCATCGAACTTCAAGCTTCCTCAATTCGAGAGCTATGATGGGACTATCGATCCAATCGATCACTTGGAGGTCTTTCGAACGATGATGCTGCTTCATGGCACACCAAACGCTATTCTCTATCGAGCCTTCCCATCCATTTTAAAGAAAGCAGCCAAAAACTGGTACTCGACCCTCAAGCTGAGTACCATCTTCTCTTTTAACCAGATAAATCATCAGTTTATTAGGAGAAGGACTCCTGAATGCCTTCCGAAGTTGGTTGCTTTGTGAGATCATGTTGATGACTCTTGTAGTTGGTCGATTATGCTCAGCAACAGCATCAGGCCTTTGGCGTGACTCCAAAGGCTGGTTTGTCCGATCTTGGACATACTTATCGAGATAACCTCGATGGATCAAGGTCTCAATCTCATCTCTGAGTTGATGGATTTTTTCAATATCGTGCCCATGGTCCCGATGAAAATGACAGTATTTATTTTTGTTCCTTTTGTCAGTAGGAGCCTTCATGGGAATAAGGTTGCGGAGATATTCTTGATTCTTTATCTCCATTAGAATATATAATTGGGGGGCAGACAGAGAAGCATAGCTATTGAATTTTTGGGAAGGACTTTGGGATCTCAAATTTTTTCGAGGTGGTTTATTGCTATTTTCTTAATTTTCACGATCTTCCTCATAGGGTCGCTTCTTTTCTTCTTTATCCTTTTCTTCTCTTTATTATTCAGCTTTTTCTTCTTCTCAGCATGGGCGTACTTTCGAATTCGGTCCAGTCCTCGTTTTAAGGCAGACATAGCGACGAACTCGTTGAAATCTTTTATTTTAAGAATAGCCATGTTGAAATGGGCTATGTACTCATGGAGGGATTCACCTTCCTAATGCACCAATAGCCATGTTGAAATGGGCTATGTACTCACGGAGGGATTCACCTTCCTAATGCACCATGGAGAACAGACTATCCGAGTGCTTCAAGTGGAGGTGGTTGTTCCCAAAGTAGGCTACGAAGAGCTTATTCAACTGATCGAAAGAAGAAATGGATTTGGGATGGAGTCCAGAAAATCATATTCTTGTAGATTTCTTGAGGGTGATGGGAAAGACCATGCAGAGAAGGGCATCAGATGCGTTTTGGAGCCTCATAACATCTTTGTATCTCTCAAGATGATCTTGGAGGTCAGTGGAGCCGTCGAATAGCTCTAGAGGAGGTATCTTGAATCGAGATAGGACCGATTCATTCAGGATCTTAGCAGAAAAAGGGAAAGTAAGATGAAAATCCTTCTTATCTTGAGAAGGCCTTTCAAGCTGCACCTCCTTCAATCTCTTCTCAAGATCTTGAAGCTTCTACTTAAGATCCACCTCTCGTAGTGGCTTCTTGCTGCAGAAAGTTGATTCAGCTTCATAAGAGCGATTTTCTTGATCAAGAAGGTACTCTCGATGAAATTCTTCGGGGGTTGGAGGATGGTCAGTCCATGATGCAGCTTCTCGAGGGATGGATTCTTGCCATTATTTCATCATTTGCTGAAGCTATCGCACAGCATTGGTGAGGGCCTGAATTTACTGTACCAAAAGATTGAACTGCTATGGATCAATCATAGCCAGAAGATGGGATTGGACCATCTCTAAAGGGGCTCTTGGAGAAGTTTGGATCAGGTTTTATGTTTTCTTGACTATTTCCACCAAAATTTTATGCAAGAGCCCTTCTTCTAATGCTAATCTATTACAGTAGGACTTTAGATGGTTGAAGAGATTCACGCTGGAGAGTTGATTTAATGCGGATCACGGGCCAGCCTACAAGAAAAGTCCAAGAACTGATGGGATACCCTTTGATTTCGAATCCTTTGATGCTTAAGTCAGTTAAAGCTTGTCAACAGATAGTGAAAATAAAAGATTGAAAGGTAGAACGAGAAGATTTGAGTGGAGAGGAATTCGATCTTTCTTTAGTGGAGAAGTCAAGAGCAAATTTCAGTAGAGTTTCGACTCTATGAAATTATGCTTATCCTGGAGGGATGTCCTGCCCCCTATTTATAGAGGAGTTTGCTTAGATCTTAACAAAAGTTTGTTAGATCATTAGTTTATTATGGCCAGCTGGATTGCAGCTGTTGGCTGTTTGCTTTGGTGGTGATTAGCTGTAGTACAGCTGGAGGAGGATCGCAATTTAATTGGAGCATAGTTGACACTTAGTTGACTGTCAGAACATGTTGAGGTTGGTAAATCATCGATCTGACTTGTATGATGAGGTTGGTGAAAATCCGATCTCCTGTGGAGCTCGACTATCGTTGTTCTCTAGGATGATAAAATACTGATCTAATTGTGTGTGGTCAAGTTGAGATCGATTTATTACCGACCTTTGTTGAGATTTGTTTCAAATATCATGAAAAATGGTGGCTCACCGATTAGGGATGCAGAGTGATCGATTATCTACCGATCTGATTCTGATCACTTGATCGATTTAGCCCTGGCCGACAGTCTAGCTTACAGGTTGGTACTTTACCGACCTGATACCAAACTTATTAAAAACCTATCATCTAAGATGGCGATTTCTTTGATGATGCCACGTGTCCATCAGTGCTCGATCGTACCAACAATGACCAATAAAAGTTTGTTACAAAAGTAAATTTTTAGCAATAATTTTTACTCTTCATTAAATCTTATTTTTGATCATTAATTCCTTTTCATGTCGTCATCTTTAGGCTCTTTAATGATGAGTTTTAAATCTTTTACTACAAACAAAATAACTATTAGTATTTTTCTTTAATGACCATTCATGTTTTGTCATTCCATGTAATAGTTTTCTTTTTGACAAATTCATATTTTGGTCATAAATCCTTTTAACTACCATGGTTTTAGTGACCACCTAATGACAAAATATAATTGGTTACTAAAAATATTTAATGACAAAAGAAAAATATTTGTGACTAAAGTTTTCTTTAATAAAAAGCTAAATTCTTGTAATCTCTTACATTCCTCGAGATGAATAAGATTAGTACCGGAATATTCATCTATTATCTATCTTTCATTATCACCTCTTCATAATGTTCATGTTGCCAGCAACATAAATAGCAACATAAATACAATAATATTATTGTAACTGGCTATTTAATTCCAAAAAATTAAACTATTAGAGAAGAATATCTAGCTTGTCTAATAACTTCTCCATGTTCAAATGCTTATGACCTTTAAACATTATTCACATAGTATAGGCTGGACTTAAGTAAGCACCAATTTCATTCAAATAATGATTGGATATATATCCATGGCTTCAAATCTGGTACATAGTTTATGTCCAAAATTTGAATCAAGGTCTTGCTTGATTTTTATTTTTATTGTATTTTTTGAGATCTAAGATATGGCAGAATTCCTAGCAAAACGGATGAAGGCAGGACTCAAAACGATGTTCTAGATACCAAGTCCTAAAGACTTTACTAAGCACACTAATTGGAACCCGGCCCTCATTAGAACAAGTATTAATAGACCTATATTAGAATTGAGCCAAATAAAAGCCATAAATTTTTTAAAAAATATTTTTGATGAATTTTTTTTTTTTGGCATAGTTGGACTGTAATCTATTTAGCATTCTTCAAATTTCATTTAACATTACGTCCTTGCTATATAATTAAAAGCACTTATCAAACAATTTGTACCTTGTTTGTTTGCACTCTTATGCCTATTTTCTATAATTTGTGATTGTTTTATACCTTTAATTTGTAAATAGGACAAGGATTAAAAGATAAACCATTATTACCAAAGTTAATTTTTGGTCAACCTTGATTTCAAACCGTTATAACAAAGGACGAAGTAGCCACTTCCTTACCTCTATGAATAAAGCGAACTCAAGAGCCTAGACAGAGTTTGAAGCTAGACTTCGATGAAGCCTTTCTAAATATGATATTTAATATAGAGAACCTTTTTAATAAAGAAAACCCCCTCGCCCTATTTTGATTCTTTTTCGAAGGGGACATATGCGGTACATATCTAATCATACTGTGCATGATAGGAATGATGATAATAACAACGGTGACAATGATAAAAAAATTGGTTACATGTTCTTTTCATTTTATAAAATTTGTCTCCGACTCCATGTTCTTAGCCCACAAGTCTCCATCAGGTCTCCCCACGGACGCATCACGGAGAGAACCAAAGCCAGTCAACCCCTCTTTATATCCACCTAATTAGCAGCCTGTTAAGCCAACGACACTCAGAAAGACGAGGATGAGCTACCAGCAAGTCCCTCCCAAGGACTCCTACCCTCCACCAGGCAAAAACTGCTCTCTTTTTTACCTAATTATCAATGAATTTTGTTATGCTTTCATGGATTTGCTTGGATTTCACCGGATCGTTGTGAGATGAAGAGGGTATGAAGATGATTGGGATCTGTTGGTTGCTTTGGTTGCAGGATACACGCAACCATGCCCACCTCCACCTCCACCAGGCAAAGACTACTCTCCTTTTTAGCTAATTATCAATAAATTTTATTATGGTTTCTTGAATTTTCTTTCTTGTATTTCACCAAAACCGTGGTGAGATGAAGATGGCATGAAGATGATTGGGATCCGTTGTTTGCTCTGGTTGTAGGACACTCGCAACCATACCCACCTCCATCATATGGATCTCAACCTTATCCGCGACCTCCACCACCCTATGGAATTTACCCTCCCCCACCGCAAGGGGTCCATCCCGCGCCGCCGCCAGGGTACCAGGGCTACTTCCGTGATGGGTATCCTCCTCTGCCTCCCCCTCCTCCATCTCGGCCCTACTACTACAGCCATGATGATGATTCTTCCTGCTTCTCCTTCATGCGTGGATGGTATGCATCTCATCTTGCCGTCGTCCCCTTCGATTCTTGTTTTGTTTTCCTTTTGATTTCTCTCCAATTTCTCATTTGATAAGAATTAATGATTCAGTTACTGGCTTTTATATGTGGATTGATTTACTTTATGTTCTTATTCTTTATCTGTCATTTTTTGCTACCTTGGCTCTTTAGTTATTCTGGATTGATGGAGAAGTGGGATCTATTTAGCTGACTCCATCTATTTACTTACTTTGTTATGTTTCTAAGTGATTTACTTCTTTTCCCCCTTTGTTGCTGCTGGTTGTGTACAAATTATGATCTTTGATTTGGCATGGCCATTGTTTGAGAAATGGAATATTTGATTATGTTGGTTGATTACTTTTGTTCTAGATGTGGATGATGTTAGTTTTCTTGCCCCTCTGATGTTATATGTATAAGGTTCTGTTCTTATTCTCTGATAACCGTTAGGTCACAGATGTTGCATAAAAGAATTGTGGAATTGTGTTTGACATATTGATGATTGTCAAATAAATATTTTCATTGGTTATCATATACTGATTTGAGAAATTTTGATTCCTGTATCTCCCAGACTGGACCATGCCATATTTTGATGTCAAAATTATGATTTCTCCCTTGGATCAATTGGATTGTTTTGTCATCTATGATCAATTAAATCAATGTCAAGATAACCAAAACAACAAATTTCATGTTTTAATTTGGGGTGTCCTCATTGATGATGTGTTCATTCTAGTGTCACTTACAGCTTGATATTTTGTAAACTCTTGACTTATTGGAGGTTTGAATTTCTTGGTGAAGTTAAAGGATGGAACTTATCATTTGTTTAGTATAAAGGATGGATTGAAGAAAAGATGGATAGAGGAGGAAGGATGGATGCATCCATCCTCCCATTTATTTGGTAAAATATGGCAAGATGGATGGGAATGATTCTCTCTTTTGTTTGGTATTGGAGGAATGATAGGAAGAATGGATCATATTTTTATGTACTTTTTGCTAAACTATCATTTGATAAAAAATATTGATATTATCAATCGATATTATTTATTTATACTAAAGAAGCATAGCAATGTATAAACTTATAATTTTTATAATTTATAATTTTATGAAGATTATATAAATATTTAATTTTAATTTAAATTTGATTAAATAAATGATCTTGTAAATTAATTATATATGAATTAATTTATAATTTAATTTAAATAGTTAATTAATTTTATACAAATAGTTAACTAAAAATAAAAAATAGAAGACAATTCTAATTATTTACTTATATTTATGAAAATTAATTTATAAATTAATTATATATGAATTAATTTATTTATATATTAATTATATAAATAATTAATTAATCTATAATTTAATTTCAATTGTTAATTAATTTCATGCAAATAGTTAACTAAAAATAGTAAATATAAATAAAAATAAAAGATAATTAAAATTATTGACTTATAATTATGAAAATTATGTACTAAAATTAAAATAATCAATAATAAAATTTAATAGTATATGATTTATAGTATAGGTAAAATAAAAATATAAAAATAAAATGAATGAAAAAGTGAAGAAATATTATAATTTTGTCAAAAAATTAAGGAGTAATTTGGTCTTACAAAAGTCCATCCCTCTCATACTCCATTCATCCTTTCAATTGGAAGGATACAAAGATCAGGGTGGGACTGAATTAGGAGGATGCAAATTAGTGGACCATGGTGGATGGGCAATCCCTCCTTTTCATCCATCCTTTCTCAAACTTTTTAAACCAAACGATCTATTCATCCTTCTAACCCCATCCATTCTCTCTTCACGACCCTGACCAAACACCGGGTTAAAGTAAGGATAGAAAACTTCCAGTCCATTGTGATCAATTTTCAGATTTATCTTTTTGAAAGATGGGCAATCTTTTGGAACATAGTGTACTAGATAATCACATGATGTATCTTCTCCCATCCTTCCTAAGTTAAGCAACTTGAAATAACTCAAAAGGACCATAGAGAAAATATCCCCCACCAACCAAATAAAAAAAAAGGATATTACATAGTTTGGAAATATATTAGGTGAAACAAATATCAAGATATAGTTTCAATAGATAACTTAACATGTTCATATTTTTTATGTCTCCTTCAAAGAAGAATCCATGATTTGTTATGGTTGTATACCTTTACATGTTTTTCACAGGGAGGGGGGTGTAACAATTATATGCTCTTTACTACAGCAAAGACCCCTTGTCGACTTTGAGTTAATATTTTTGTTCACAGTAAATGTCATTGTTGTACCATTTAAGCATATCCTATCACTAGCTATAGTATCATCAAAATATGCATAGCTAAATGGTTGCTGAGTGTTTGGATGCCCAAATATGCTAAACAAGGGTCGTATTCTGGAACAGTTGATCATACAGTATAGGCTCACTGGGCGTTTGGATCATTTAATTGAAGTGTGAATCATGAACCCTATCCACAAACTCAGTTACCACAATCAATTACAAAATATTAAATTTATGGCATACTGTTTAATTAAGGGGTAAAAGATATTCCACTTCCTAATCTCTTTATTTTTACCCCTTTTGCAATCCCCAACGATTCACTACTAGTTATTTCCATTTGGTCATATGGTGTTCACCATTGCAAAACATAATGTGGCAGTAAAATATAACCTTAATTTAGTAATGTAACATCTGCAGCTCTTAACAGCCTAGACATTTTTCTGAATTCTCGAGGACATGAGCAGTACAGGAAGTACCAGGGAATGCAGATATTATAATTTTTCTTAGTAGAAAGATGACTTATTCTTGCCTATTTCCTATCTAAATGAGCAAAGCAAGAAGCATTTGGTTCCTAAATGATAAAATGTGATATGTAATGCCGGCAGTCACTTCCACAAATTTACCTTGGGGTCTGTTTTCAAGATCAGAATATCTTTCTTGCTTGAACCATCCTGTTGAAAGTAACACTTACTATGATTAACACTGTTTGACCCTGTGTGAATAAAATCTACTTTAGCCTTCTTCATGTTGAAGAAGAGTACCATCTCCTTTTCTCCTTCAATAAGCAGCTGCAGGCCCATTGGCCGTTGAGCTAGACTTCTGAGATACTGAATTTCACTTCATACTCTTGTTATTGTCATCCTTTTAGTGCTGTCAAACAAATATGCTGTGGAGTAGCTGGACTTGGGTTCGATATTCAGCTGATCTTGGCTTTCTTGATTAGTTAACAAGTTAAACATGAGCTAGATTTTTTAAAACTCAAAAAATAAACAAGCTGAACACGAGTTAGGTCCACCTAGCTCATCTTTAGCTCGATTTATAAATATATAATATTACTTAGAATTATATAGAAATAAAATATTTTTACTTGTTTATATTTACTTTTAAGTCACTAATTAGCTTTTATTTAAACTAGAAGTATGCATGCCAAAAGATCTTAAATCTAGAGACTCTTATATCTTCTTTATTTAACATTGTAGCCGTTAATTCTACTGGAACATATGATTGGAGAAATGGGATGGAACAAGTCTTAAAAAGAAAAACTGTAGCCTGTCAAGTCTTTGGTTATCTCCCATTTGCCACCTCAACCAGCAGCCTCTGTTCATTGTCCTCTTAAGGGCTTCACGATGAGCAACATGGCATCCAATTCTATATGTTTAACTATGGATCACATTTCCTAAAGGAGCTTATGAAGATTGTCCTTCGGCTTTTGATGACTGACTATGCCCAGTCCACCCTCTGTTCCCTTCTTTACCTCCCTACAACCCTGGATACACCATCCCCCTTGGTTGTGGTGGAGCCGAATTTCCTTTTCTATTGATTCCTCTATCCCTCGCACCATCATGCAGCACTTTGTGTCTTCCATCCTCACATGGTTGAAGTTGGATCCAGCTACCCTTCATTCTCACTCCTCTCCCAAACCTTATATTCGCCAACTAGTGCAAACTACCCCAACCTAAGATTGTCAAAATGCCTTGGCAATCCTAGGTGGTAACTCCTTAGATGCCTAGGCAGAACACCTAGTAGCCTGGCTGGTGTTTGGAGTTAAAAAATTTCCCCAAGTTTGATAAAATTAACATGGTAACTTTGTACAGTCAAATTATCACAAATATAATAGCACTAACCTCCGATTTCTGCCCTTTCTCTTGTTTGCTGCCCTTGATCTCTTGTCTTGCACCCTCACAATGTGGAGGAGGATTTATGGTTAAGAGAGGGCCTTTTGTTGAATGGTTATCATTATGCATACGAGAGGAAACCTAAGTTTTCAAAGTGCTCTTATTACTAAGACTTATTAATATAACCTGATTTACTAGATAATTAGTACACTTCATATCATATGTATAGAAAGATGATTGAAATTTAAAGTGTTCAATTTTTATTAGGTACTAGAATGGAGCACATGCTCCACACATGAAGGAAGAAAGTAAATAGGAGAAATTGTTGAGGCTATGTATCCATTTTGTGTCATTTAGGGAGCACTATGAATGCCTTGAAGTCTAACACATTGATGGACTCTACGTAAGGTTTCAAAATTTATCATACTTGTTAGACTCGAGGCTTTCCGATTACATATAATGTATAGAGAGGCAGAAGTATCTACATAGTAACAAAGTGACTAATAAGTGGTCAGGTACTTGTGTAGGCATCAACCAACAGACTCAGGCAACTATCACTCCTATTTGCCTGGAATGTATCAGGTCCCTAGGTGGTGGGACTACCCAAGCGCCTAGACACTTAAGTGGTTGTCAATGACAACCTTGCCTTGACCTTGGCTTTTCCCATCAAAATCCCATTGTCCACCCAAAAACAAAATTTAGCTGGAGCTGGCTCATCATAAAATGATTAGAGCTTGAGCTAGTTCTTCTAAAATTGAGCCGATCTAATTTACTATGGAGCCAGATCAGAGCTTAAGCCTACTTTTTTTGGCTCATTTATACTATTACATGCTTTGAAGTAAAGGATGTGCTAAATATTTAAACCGCATCATCAACTCCCATAGTCTGTAGCTTGTTGGAGTAGATTCAGAGGGTTGTCAACTCCCAAAGTTTATCACTTGTTAATGTTGATTTAGAGGGTATAAATCAACATCAAATTTTACTTAACAACTCAAGTAGATGTAAATTTTCCTTGAGTATTATGTATTAACTGATTATGTTGACTTGTTATTGTTGTTAACTCATTAGGTAGGGTTGCCAAGTGACTGGTAAAATGTAATGAAATATTGGTAGACAGGAGGGGGAATGAATGAAATGTAATTGGTTTAGACTCCATGAAAAAGAAGATGACATTTCAAGTCCAGTAAGCAAATTGTAAATATGTTGTTCTCCACACTATAAGGGAGCATCTTCTAAATACATAGCCAAGCTATACAAACTCTAAAAAGATGTCGATCAATATATACTCTTGATACAATCAAAATTATTGCTTTCGTAATTGAAACTACACATTAAGTTACCTCCTTGAACAAGAAGTTAACTATTTGAAGTTAACGATGGACTATCCAAAGTTTAGATCCAAACCATTCAACATGATCTACGCTACGAACATGCTCGGAATAAAATTCATGTGTTTTGGTGATCTCTAATCCAGTCATCAAGTATGTGCTAAAATGGATGGTTTTAATAGTATAATACTATATTTTATGATGATTGAATTATTAGAACCTAGTGAATTTGAATCTATCCATGTTTTAAAATGTGTGGATCAAGGTTTTAAATCCATGGGACGAAGATGTCCCAGTTTCTCAATGAAACAGGATGCCCTGCTGTCCTGTCTCGTCTTGACATTCTGATTGTGCATCCCGATAGATATCCTCCATTTTTCTCCCCTTCTTCTTTCCTTTCTTTCTTTTTTCTTCTTTCTTTTCTTTTTTTTCTCTACCTTCCTTTTCTCTTTCCTTTTTCTTGCTTTTTCTTCTCCCCCTTTTTCATTTTTCTTTTTGTTTTCGTTCATTTTTTTTACGTTTTTTATCTTTCCTTCCTTTTCTTCTTTCCTCTTTCTTCTTCTCTCTCCTAATGGATGGGTTTCAGAGTTTCAAACCCATCCCGGTCCCGTTTTCTCACAAGATTCGAATAGGATAGTCAGTACACCCCCCATCCCATTGGTACATAAAATTTTGGTGGAGATCATGATCCATAAAATGGATGTTCAACTTATATGCTCAATCATGTATTTTGACCATACTAGTTAAATTGATACCATCATTTTTGTATTGACTTGATGCATAGGTTCGAAACTACCAAAATTTATGAATTTTGACTTCTAGGCACTTTTTTGTAATATAGGTCATGTTGAAAAGGTTTTAGATCTTCAATTTGGATAGTCTATCATTGATTTTAAAATCGCTAATCCCTTTTACAAAGAATTAATATAAAGTGTCTCGTCAAACTCTGTACTTCATTATGTATTTATATCCACTTGCTCATAGCTAATGAACATCTCAAAACTATAAATTCTTGGAACTTGAAGTTAGCTTCATAGAGAACATGAACAAAGACTTTCATATTCTCCCACATATGCATTCGTGCTTGCGCATGGTTGTGACAATCTAGGACCTCTGCCAAAAAGCCCATACAGAGGGTATTATTTAAGTTTTTTAGTCCTATATGAGTACCCAAGATCTACCTAATGCATAGCCATGATGTAGGACTAAATATATGCTTGCTCGGGTCCTCACATACTCCTCTTGTTGAATTAGTACTGTCCTCGTTGGGCTAAGGGTCCAAATCTAATCAAATCCAATCACAAACACCTTGATCAAAATACGATCAGCCTTAATGGACCTGTGCTACAGTATCCCCTAGTCCACATAGGCTATGGGCTAGGTCTGCTATGATACCATTTGTCACAAACTAAGACCTTATCCAAAAAAGTTAGTCGGAAGGCATTAGTTAGATTCCTTGGTTCTATGTAAATACCCAGGATCTACCTACTGCATAGCCATGATGTGGGACTAGACATGCACTTGAATGGGTCCTATATAAGTGCCCGGGATGTACCCAATGCATTGCCATGATGTGGGACTAAACATACACTTCCGTGGGTCCTCACAATAGTCATTCATGTGCACACATAATGCATATATCTTAGGAGCCTAAATAATTGCGTATTTTTGGTTACCTAAATTACCAAGACTTGGAAATTCTCTGAATGTTTGCCAGCCCTAGCAACTCCAAGAGAATTCTCTCATCATGTATCTTCCTTAATCAGCTAGTCAATCAGCTGGTTGCTTTGCTTAGTGTAGTGGATGTGACAGAATCCATTATAAGCAGCAGTTCCTTCTTGACCCTATAAACTCTTTGGTGATAGTCTCTTTCAACCAAACAGCTGTCCTAAGGCCATGAAACTCTATGTGTTGATTAACTGGACTCTCCTTAGGGTGGCCAGATCCTCAATAGATTGATTATGGGCAAAGTGAGCTTGACTAATCAGTGGCTTCAGCGTGAGGACTCATGGTGAAATTGCCTAGCTACAGTATGATGTCAGAATAATAGCCCTATGGTGAAGTAACCCAGGATTTGTGGCACCAAGCTTACTTTTTGTTGCTTCAAATAGTATCCAGTATGAGCTATTATTATGGTGAACCAAACTTTATTGAAGGGATTATGGAGTTGGAATAGGTGTCTTCTGGGCTAAGTTGTCAAGATACAGGAGCCATATTCTTGATTGGGATAAACTAAATATTAGGGTCCACGCCTTGCCCCATTGGTAAAATGGGGAGCCTTGAATTGAAATGAGCTTTGAGATAAATTAATGTGCTGGAGGGCAAGCAGGCTACTACTCTTAGGTGAAAAAGTAACTATGGTTGTACTTTCTATCCAACCAAAACTTTCATTATCCTTCTTTGTGACCCTTGTGAGCATCTCTAGAAGACTACAAAGTCTATAGCAAGTCTTAATAGCAGGTGTAATGTGGAGTAAAATGCTTTGCACATGTCAAATTAATGCAGATTTTTCTTGACCAGGAATTAGAGGGTTATAGAACAGAGGAAAATGACGAATTCAGAGGAAGGAGAACAAAGATGAAGAAAGGAGAAAAGCCTAGCTTCCCTATTGGGCAAGTTCATCCAAATTTATTGGGTATCCACAAAAGATCTATTTCTCATATTGGATGGGTCTAGCCAATTTATTTGATATCCCATATGAATTCGAACTCTCGTGGAGTTAGATTAAGACTCTATAGTATATCTGTTCATGTTGTAAGAAGGTTCTTAGTTGAGTATGCAGCAAGACTTCAGGATTTTCTTTTGTTCTTTGGTGCTGTACTAGAATGCCCTCATCAAACAGACTCATTTCTCTCCAAGTGAAAGGCCACCTTAAGTGGCCAAGCTATATGTTCTTTAATTGTATTGTGTCAGGCTATAGGACTCCTGAGGTGGGAGCAACCAGATTCAAACCTAAATAGTGTGACCTATGCTGATCCCTTTAGTTGTGCTTTTTTGAAGAGGATGCACGTGCATCTTCCTCCTATGGTTATGGCTCTTTATCTCTTGCATTTTTGCTGTTGTCTTGCAATTTATGTGCAGTTAAATTATTTTTTCCCTTCTAGTTAGTATTAATGTTCTTTCATTCCTCTTGGAAAGGGCACCAAAAGACTTTAATAAATTCCTACTTTCCTCTTACTTTCTATATGTTTTCCTCATATATGTAATCCTTCATCACTTAATTCAAAACATCCAGCTAAATGTAACAACAAATTAATCCCGAAACTTCTATCCCAAAATCCTGTATCATAATTTCTAGCTTCTATCTACTCCTATCCTGTGTCATACAATCAATATTTTTTCAAATTTTATTTTTGTTTACATGGCAAATGCCAGTTATGAATCCTTGGAGAAAAGGACAAGACAGATGTAACACATTCTGTCGTTAAAAGCATTGCATGACACTTCTCTTTGTGTGTATCCTCTACACACACACACACACACACACACACACACACAAGCTAAATACGATTTAACCTTAATTTGGTTTCTTTTTTTAGTGTTTCTTCTGCTGCGTCTGTGTGCTAGTAAGACACTCAATCCTGTAGAACAGTTGCTCCTCAAATTCCAAGGCCTATGCTTATTACATCCAACAGTTTGCGCATAAATCCTTTTAGGATACGACAAGGATTCAGTTTCCATATATATGCATCCATGTAGGATGCTAAATTTATGAATAGAATCTGGTGCAGGTCTTAGTACACATAGTACCAGCAGTGGATGCATGATTATTTCTTGTTCAAGTATGGTTTCTTCTCATTCTTTGCTCTTCTTTTTCACCATCAATCTAGGTCAGTACTCATCCAAATCTTCATGATAGAGTACATCACCTAGCCTTATATGAGTCTGAGATGAGGTAACATCATGGACAATCTTTCAAGGTGGTTCTTTCTGGAGATCTACTTGACTAATTCCAGCAAAATCCAGATTAAATTATTTTCTGTATTGCCAACTTGTTTTAGTAACTCAGGGACTTGTATATCATGACTATCATTCTGTTTGAACATGCAAGTTAAGGTTTGTTAAATGTTGATCCATATATTGCGATAATGATGGAAAAGGGGCTCTTCAGATACACTAGAAGCACCATTGCATCTTGTTGCCCAACTCTTTAATTATCACACATCTTATTTGATTAAGAACTCGAACTATGCAGTGACTAGATGAAGACTGTCTACATGGTTGTTCCTGTAATGATTTATATCCACTCTTATGAGTGGCATGCACTACATTCCAGCAGAATCAATGCCCTCCTAAGCAAGGGGTTTGCTAAACTTTTCCATGAATCTAGTATTTCTGAATGCTGTTAGGACCATCTCAATTCCCAACCTAGAAGGGGAATAGACAATTATGTCCATTACATGTTCTTTTTTTTCTTCTTTTTTTTTTTTTTTTTATATAAAATTTTGTCATCATCCTAGTTTTTCCTGCTTTTCCTTCATCGAACCTTTTAATTTGCTTGCTCACTTTACCTTTGCTTTCCCTGTTGCAGCTTAGCTGCTCTTTGCTGCTGTTGTGTGTTGGAAGAGTGCTGCTTCTAAGAAGCCTTAATGTGTGACATGGAAATAATCTCCTTTCTTCTGCATTGTTCTCTATAATTGCCACTGATGTTGTCTATTGCTGCTTACAGCTTAAGGTCTTGGAGGTCGTGGCACGACTCACCAGTGACTATTTTTCCATCCATATTTCTCAGTTTGTTCCCTGTATCATGCCGGCCATGGGCTGTGTATAAGATAAGATCTTTGGAACTTATGTTCGTAGCAATCGTAGCTATTTATCGCATAAAAGCATGCTATGATGAATTTGAAATGCTTGTATACATTATGCAATTGATAATTCACTAGTTACTGGAACTGTGTGCAAGCTGTGAATAGGCTATGTAGCAATCATATATCACCATATGGAGGCAGATGAATGCCTCTGTATCATACATCATTAATGGTTGTCTTTCCGCTCTGCTTCATAGTTCTTAGCATTCTATCAGGTAAAGAGATCTAATTTGTTTTCCAAGGTGGTGAAACATAAGGGAAATGCTTTCTATACCGTGGATGGTGTAGCTCTCTGGACATCGCTTGGCGAACGTGCGGGTCCGGACGAAAAAAAAGACACAATGCCCTATAAAATAATTTTTTTTTGCCAATTACCATGGATAGTGTATGGGAGCTATATTGCTGTAAAAAGTATTTTCCTTGAAATGCTGAATGGAATACAAGAAATTAATGGGAGACTCATGATTGGGGCTGCAACGTAGGTGGGATGGGTTGGATTGAGGGATGGGTACAATGTAATCCCACCTATGGTCTCACCAACTTAATCCAATCCAATCCAATCCATATTTTTTTAACTTCGGGTGGAGTCTGCGTAGCATCGAGTTGGAATGGATTGGTCCATGTTAATCAAGTTATATCACGTTTGGATCATCAAAAAAACTTGGGATGTTTTTGTTGGATCGATATTTGTTGGATTGAGATCCTAACCATCTATCATTGATGATGTACTTGTACAATTTAACATTTTATATGACAAAAATTATAGCTACATGAAATATATAAATAATATACATGAAACATGGTCATATATTTATTAGACCATGTCATGTTAGGTTAGGTTAGGGTTGGGTTCTAGTTGGACTTGAGCTCAATCCTGAACTCAACCCTCATTGAGGTCAGCTTGGGAATGTCGAGTCCTAGCCTAATACAAATTATAAAATTATGACTAGACTAAACACTGTCTAGTGGGTTGGGAGGGCAGATTTAGGTTGAGGCACCCTTGAGTATTCTTGGATAGGAAATACTGGGTTGGGAGGGCAGATTTAGGTTGAGGCACCCTTGAGTATTCTTGGATAGGAAATACTTTATACACTATGGACGGTGTAGCTCTGCAGACATCGTCTATGGTGATTGGCTCTTGTGCGAGATCGGAGAGAAAATTTTTCTTTTTGGAGCACCACGTTCTAGCTTTGCATGAGAGTCAATCATTACGAGTAGTGTTCGTGGAGCTACACCATTATAAAAAAAAATTTTCTTGTTGGATTGTTGAGGTCCGGGTCTTCGTTACCCTCTTGTCCGCTTGCATCACGCATGTCAAGTTTGTAAACCAAATTCCCACACTTAAGTGGCTTCTTTTGGTTTGGCGTCTCTTTAGTTGTCTTTTTCAAGAGCTTTGATGCTATTATTTTAATAATAAATATTGAACTCTATGGCCATGTTTGGGCTTCACAATAGGCTTTCAAGGCACGTCGTATGTGAAAGTAAAGGATTTCTTTAGTTCGACAAGAAATCATATAATCCACGGTATTATTTTAGTGGTATTTCTAAACATATTGAAAAATAACATTTTGCCCTATTTCCATGATAAATTTAGGACCCTACTTGTAGCTTGTAACATTTTCTTAATGACATTTTTAATAAAAATTGAGAAATAACACTTTCCCTTTTGATAAATTTCTATATATTAGTTTATTGCCCATCTTGATTTTTCTTATTTATGAGCTAGAAATTCTGTTTGAAGATATGGTTGGCTGCTGCAAAACAAAAAAATACTGGCTAAGAGTGTACATAAATAGCTAGTTCAATTCCCATCCCAAATAAGGATACGCGAGATTCATTTCGCTAAAGATTTCAATCACTGATTCGGCTAAATTTTATATAAAAGTATTTATAAATTTATAAATTATTTGAAGATAATATATGATATAGAATTATTAAAATTACATATTAGATACCATTGTTACTCTTTAATTGCATCATAAATAAAAATATATATATTTTAAAGAACTTGCAAGGAAAAATATATAAAATATGTTGAAGCTTTTGATTATTTTAAATATTTAAACAGAATACTTTTGAAGATATTATAAAGAATAAAATATAGTTATCCTTTATCCATTTTTATCAAAGGAAAAATTAAATTTTAAACAAATATAATTATTATATATATATATATATATATATATATATATATATATATATATATATATATATATATATATATATATATATATATATTCTCTCCATGAAGAGGTCCACAAGTGTAAAAGCCCTCGGTAGTTGGTGGTGGAAGCTCTTGGAAGCCCTTTTTACCACCACCATGCTCTACTTGCTCTTTATCTTGTTCAAGTTCCACCACTTCTTGGAGATTGCCACAATGCTCAGTAGGGATTGAATGATGATCGGAGCTGTGATCCACTATAGAAATCCCATAATAACCTACTTTGATTGTTCCGCCAAAATTATGGTCGGATTACTAGTGCAATGTTGCAGCAATAAAATGGAAATGGAATCGGATGCGAAGCAGCAACTTTTCTAAGCTGGTGAAGATGGTGCATAAGGCATGGCCCTCGGCCTCAAGGCTTGAGAGGAGGTGGAGAGCAACAATGCCAGGATGGAGTTGAATTCCACCATGGTGCTCAAGGAAAAGCCTAAGTTGTTCCTACCCTTGGTGTTGAGGAGCGGAGCCAAAGTGGGGGTTGATGTGGAGCGGATATGTTCATTCTATGCGGGCTAATGGTTGGCTCGTTGATCACTATGATCGGGACACTGCATGCTGTGTATGAGGAGTTTGTGCTCAACTTGCGAGGCTTTAGTGGAGGGATGGTAGGCTGATGGTGTCGTAGTTCTGGAGTTGTAAAGGCTCAGGATAGTGGAGGATGATGACCTACCCAAGATCTTGCATTTAAACCCAAGGCCAAAGGGGGATTAGAGTCGAAGGCTAGTCATCGAACATAACACCTGCTATCGATTGCAATGGGATAAGGTAATGCATTGTGATCGATTATTGTACGAGGGTAGTGAGGAATCTGGTATGTCATCATCCCTATTTTCTAACTTTATATTTTCTCAAGTAATCCATTAATGTTCTTGCCTATCTATCTGACTATAATATTTTGAGAGTGCAAAATATAAAAGTAAAATAGTGACTTGCTACATGAGATATAGATGTGCATGAGGATGAGCTTGAGGAAGGCATTGGGGTGGCAAATGGCGGCAAGGATATCGATATATGGCAAAGATGGAATGATCGATGAGGAAGTAGCGGTTAATGTGGAAGGCATCGAGGATAAAGAGGAGGTTGTCAATGCAGGTGTCGAGGGTAGTGTAGTAGTAGAAGTTGCAGTGGTCAGGATTGATGCTGCCAACATAGATGAGATCGAAAAGGATGATGTGATAGTCGCACTCAATGTAGGGGACGATGTAGTTCCACACCGACTAATTAGTGCTAAAGCCATGGGACGGTATTAGTACCAACATGTTAGGATTGCCAACCAACCTTATGTTAAAGATCTCTAGCAGTTTACTGTTGGCAGGTCCGCTACCACTATCTCTGTTGTTGCTCTAGTTGTTACTGCCTCCTATCTCCCTCTATATGACTCCCTTCCTATTGATTGATCTTTATTTGTACATACCTTAAGCTTTCAGCCAACAAAGGAGTGTGTGGTGGAGTGGAACCTTGAGCTTGCAGTTGGCAGAGTGGTGGCCACCATAGCCTCATCATCATAAACACATGATGAGTTGGAGAAAGCTAGAAACTCTTGCTCTCCATCCCCATTTGCATCTGCATGCTTCCACTTTTTGCCTCCCTTTCTAATAATCCATTTGGAAGTGCCTCTTGGAGAAGGAGAAGTATGAGTCATGGGTGCTTCTTGCCATGATTCTAGAAGGTGGCTTAGAAGAATATCAATGATGCATGAGAGTTGGAGAATAGGGGCATATGGAAGTAGGAGGCCTTTGTCGCATGAGGAGAAGAATGGAGCTAGGTATGTAGGGAGAGGAGACCGATTATTATAAAAGGGAAGGGTTCCAACTTTATTTTGGTTAATTGTTGTTGAAGGCTATGATATGGCTACAACACCTTGATCTCGGTTAGGAAGTTCTCAACTTGGACCAAAGATAAGCTTGGACCTAGCCTTGGTCGAACTAGCCTCTTTAGTCGATTTGAACTCCTCGGTCTTAGCCAACCCGACCACGATGGCCAACCTAGCCTCCTTGGCCAACAACGAAGAGGGCTTCAGACCAAATTGGTCAACCATTGATTTTGGAAAGCAATTATATCTCTCTAATTGTGTGGAGCCAAATAAGACATCTATCACTGTATAAGGAAGAATCGGTGCAATAGCTAGGCAACAACTTGCCCCTCTACATCCAAAATGCAGAGCGTGATCTCCACTCGCACGATTCACACAAATCTTCTAGTAGTGGCTATCTTCCTCTATAGGAAAGGCCACTACTCCCTCTCTAGGGGACCCCAAGTAAGTATTGAGTCTACTCCAAAAGACCACTCTTACTCTTTTTCTCTCTCCTCCTATTCTTCAATAATATACTGGCTTGAGCATCTAAGGGTCTTTACTAGAAATATTTCTAATCAACGACTTCTTTTTACAGGACCAACTTTATTCGTCCAAGGCATCTTTCATCTCGGCCATCAGCTATCAAGTCGAGCTCAATGTCAATTCAAATTTTAGCAACAATAAATTTGCGCTAGAGGAAGGGCCGCTACTACAATCTAACTTTGGAGAGAGATCTATCCCGACCACCATGAGACCAAGGAGAGGAGTCTTAAATGCTTCACATCAGTCTAATAGTGCCCTAATGGAGCTCATGAGGCTCGATGCCATCGATGTACCATCTCCACCCTAACAGGTGCCGATGGTGACTTAGAAACAATTCAACATACTTGTTTTAGCAAGTACAAACCCTAGCCACCATGATGCAAGGGATGCAATAGGTGGCTCCTGCTCAACTACCCCCTAGTATGCTGCTATAATCTCTGAACCAACCTCTAGATTGGTAGTTCTCTCCTCATAGCTTGTGACAAGAGTAGCCTAATCGACATAGCCACCCTAGGAGCCCTGGTCATGGTTGCTGTAGGCACTCCTCGACCCTAAGGTTCAAGAAAGATTCGACCTCGGGACACTCTTCAACCTAGGTACTCGGATCATCTAACCATCCAAGATGTCAAAGTAGACCAAAGATTCTAGGGAATGCATTGGCAAATTGAGGTGTTGTAAGGCTAGATTTAGCACAACAATGGTGAACCTGACTTCAACACCAAGCTGCCATTTACAAAGAAGATCATGGACAAGCTAGTTCCACCTTAGTTTAAGATATTGCAGCTAGAGCCTTGTAATAGAACCACTAACCCCATTGACTATTTAGAGAGTTTTAAGGCCCTTATGCTTGTCCATGGCACGACTCATGGCATCCTTTGCAGGGCTTTTCCTTCAACTCTTTGGAAAGTAGCTTGATACTAGTGTTCAAGCCTTTAGCCAAGCTTAATTGACTCCTTTGAACAACTCAGTTGGATGTTTGCAACATATTTTATGAGCAGTCAGAAGCAATGGCGTGACACTGATTCACTCATCAACATTAAGCAGAGGAAAGGCAAGTCCCTTAAAAACTATGCGAGATGCCTCAATGCAGCCACTCTCAAGGTTAGGGATTTGGATAAGTCAGTTTTCATGTCTGCTTTCAAAGGTGGCAATTCCTCTTCTCCCTAGAGAAAAAGGTATCCGAAGGATTTCATCGCGATGCTGGCTCGGGTAGAAAAATATGCGAATTTAAGGAGGCCATGGAGCTAAAAAAATGAGGAGTCACCAATTACAAAACCCTCAGAACACTACAAGAAAATTGAATATTAGTGATGGTATTAGCGACGAAATTTTTTTTGTTGCTAATAATAATTTTTTACCACCACAACACCGATAAAAAAATGCCATCGCTAATACTATTAGTGATAGCATTTTAGTTATTAGCAACGGCATGTACCATCTCTAAAAGTTTAAATTTTTTTTAAAATATTTAAATATTAAAAACTATTAATGATAATAAATTTGGATTGTTAGTGATGAAAAACTAGTCATCACTAATAATTAACTATTAGCGATGGCTTCATAATTATTAGCGACAACATAAGTCAACGCTAAAATTATTTAAAATTTTTTATGATTTTTAAATATAAAATATATATTAGCTATGATGAATTTTGTCTATTAGCAACGAAAAATACGCCATCGCTAATAATTTTTTAAAAATAATAAATTAAAAAAATTATTGATGATGGAATTAGTAATGAAAAATTTGTCATTGCTAATAGTCTAGAAATGAGCTCATCTTATAAATGTAAATAATTTATAATGAATAAAATATTTGTTCTAGCCTTTTTCATTATAAGTATACATTTTTTAATGAACTCCTCTATTATGATGAAGTCCTTAGGACTATTTAGAATCGATAAAAAAAGGATTTATTATTTAGTTCTTAAAAATATTTATGATCAAATGATATGTTGTTATCTAGGACGATAATATTTATCGAGTGTAAGTCATTATATGTCATATAGTTTAGTTGTCCTGTTAATCAATGAGTGTGGAGATACTGGTATGGCATATAGATGAGATATAGAGATACATCATCACAAAATGTGACCAACTCTAAAGCATTCTACTGTTAAAAATTCTGATAGGATATAGGTATAAGTGTCTCTTCGACCTGAGATTACCATAGTGACTTGCAAGCAATTTACTATACTTTGATGCTGGACTAACTGAATTTCTAATTCAGTGATGAAAAATTTTTGGGTTTAATCAAGTACTTATAAAATTGGTGTGTGATCAAGATGAGATTGACCGCACTAAGAGTTTGGAGATAATGCATCATTGTATTTTAATTTAGCAAAATCTTGATCAGAATATTCTATGTGATGGACTTGATATTTTGAAATACAATGTGGATGACTTATTCATGATTGACAGTTAAACCCTGAGTTGTCCTCTGAGCATTCAGGATCAATGGGATGAATTATATGGTAACCATATCCGTAGGGATTCTAGAATATTGCTTTATACATTTAACCTATCCAGCCATTGAATACCATGGCTAGATGGTCACTTTGATTGGTACAGGAATCTATTTCTATGCTATTGGCTTAGGTTCAAATCTATGGGATCACACATATTAGAGATTTCAATCTGATCATATGATTGATCAACGGTTGTAAATTATTTTAGGATCAAACGGTCAATGCGATTGATGTTTGACCTAGTGCAAGTGTTACAGAAGATTTAATTAGCAATCGAATTGCTAATTGGCTCAATCTGATTGAGTATAAGGGTTGAGGTCGAGTCAAAAGTCTAATTGAATAAGATTCAATTAGGTTTGGTTTTGACTTAATTAGTTCAAGTCTAATTAGTTTATGAGATAAGCCAATTGCAATGAAGAATAATTTTTTATTCAATTAAAACATGAATGCACCTAATTTTTAATTTATTTATAATTTAAATCATAATTAAATATGACTTAATCTGATTTAAATGGGCTTCTAGTTGGATTAGGACCATCCTTAATTAGGTTGCATCAGTTCTAATTTAATTGAACTTAAAATCTAGGGTTGACCATAGAAAACTAGAGAACCCTATTTGACTGGGATTCTCTCTCCTTGCACCACCTCATCCCATTTCTACGCCCTCTCCTTGGTTTTTACATGAGATCCCTCATGCCCAGAGACACCCATGCACTCTCCCATGCTTCCCTTTCTCTTTAGATGGAAATTGATTTTGAATAGGTCAAAACAAACAAGTTATTTTGCCTAAAACTCTATTTGATAGATTCTGACAACTCATCAACCTTATCTATGTGATGGTGCCAACTAAATCAAATTTTCTTTTGATTTTTTCAATAAAGAAAGGGAAGGAGTTATTCACCAAATCTAGGTATTCCATGCCCAAGGAAAGTGTTGAGGTGCACAAAAGTTGGTGCCCCAAGATTGTCTCATTTGGACATTCCTTTTCGGTATTTGACCTAAACAAGGGTTCTATCCTATCTCCCTATTTAAGAGGGCTTTAGGCATGGAATTTCTATAGGTTATTCACTAAGAGATGTTGGTTAGGGCATGGGAATTATGGATGCAAATTCTTCTTGGGCATGGGGCTTCATTAGGACAAAGGGTTTGAGTGTCCTATTGTGAGAGAAAAAAAAAGAGAAGAAGGGTTCTTCTCTAAGGTTTTCTTCCACCTTCTTTCATACTTTTTGAAAAATTAGTGAAAAAGATATTCTCTCTTGTGTCCTTCTCATCTTCTTCATTCCTTGGAAGGTCTAAGAAATCTAGAGAAGAAGGTTCGAGATCAATTATCAATGAAGGATCTGCAAAGTGCTAGCACATTGCGCAGATTTTCGATCATCAAACTTTCGATCAGTTTGAAGCTTCATATGGACAACCTGTAGAGGTCAGACATCTATGCAGCTTAAAGGAATAACCTCAATCTCAAAAATAGTAAGCGATGTTCTCGACCCACGAAAGGGATATGATCTCTAGAGTAGTCTAGATTAGATCTAGATATGATCGGTATTGATATGATCAATACCTTTCCTCTCAAGTTCTTATTTAATTTTTAGATTTAATACTTGCATATATTATGTCATAAGATACTAGATTTAGAAGTTCTTGCATAATTTATTTGATTAATTTAATTAATCTTGGACTTCCGCTGCACTTAGTTTTGAAAAAGTTTCAAAATAGATGCATGTAATCCTAGATTTTTTCTTCAATTGGTATCAGAGCCAAGGTCTATTTGACATGATATTTATGCATGCTTTAGATTATTTATTTAGATTAGATCTAAATTATAATTTAATATTTAAATTTAAAATTAAATATTTAGATCGTACAGACTAATCTTACAAGATTGTTCTATTGTAAGGTTTACCCTTACAGTGAAAAGATTATTCTAGCTCATGCTGATCTAAAAATTATTCATAAATATATTAGATATGATCTAAATAGATTTATGATTTAATAGATTTAAAATTATTTAAATCTAAAATAAATAATTTGGATCATACAGACTGATCTTATAAGGTTGTCATGCTGTAAGATTTATCCCTTATAGTAAAAAGATTATCCTAGTATGTGCTGATCGAAAAACTAATTATAAATATATTAGATTTAATCTAAGAGAATTTATGATTTAAAAAATTTAAGATTATTTCAATCTGAATTTTATTATCATGAATATGTTTAGATTAGATCTAAAGTAAATTCATGATTTTATTTATGTTATGTGTATATTATTTATGAATCAAATATACAACTGATTGATGTTAATGAAATGAGTCGAACCATTTCTAAAAAGAGTCGACCCATCTAGTAAACATAATCAGATTATAAAATATTTTATAAATATAAAAATTATTTTTGAAATGCCAAATTCCAATCCTCAGCCCAACACTTAATTAAGAATTAAGGTTTATTGGTTAGGATATAGAATTATAAATTAAAGATTCTAAGATAGAACTTATAATACATGAGTTAATGGGTTAGAGTGAATTAGGTTCATTAATTGGATTAGACCTAAGGTTAGATTAAAGAATGGATATAATTAGAGTAATTGACTAAATCTAATTAAATATTATCTTTAATTAGGTCAAAGGCTCTGTAGATCAATTGCAATAGTTGTAGTTGGTCAGGTTCATGTCTTTAACAAGAATCAAATAGACTTTATTCTTGGCTAAGTGGTCTAGCCCAAGTAGTTAGGTAGATCTAATTGAAACTAATTAACCAGTTGATGTCTAAGATAAGTCTAGCAGTTTATGATCAGTGGTCTTTAATTGGGAGCTACTCACACTGATTTGATCTTTGATGAGTTAATGGCATATCCCTCCATCGATCTTACTTATCTGACCTTCTTGATAAAATTATGTTTTAATCAGATCACTTGATAAATTCAAACTAACCCACGTCAATTAGGCAAATTAGTATGATTGATTTAGATACCTTTAGACCAGCTTATCTATGATCTCCATTAATTTAACTTGATGAAGTCAGTGGGAGGATCATCATTAGCTGGTTAATCTTCTTTCTTTTTTTAAATTAAATTAAATAAATTTTTTAAAATTATTAGGCCCTTAAAATAAAATAGTTATAGTGATAACTAGATCATAGCCTTCCATTAAGTTAAGTGATAATGGATCCACTAGTTTGATAATTATTGAAGGCTCGAAGGCCTGATACTTATCTGCTATTAAAATTATCATTCATAATATGATTAATTATCTGTGTCTCTCTAAATGGTGGTTAGATTGATTAATCAAAGTTGGACTTAATTATTCATTGGTTAGATGGACCAAGTATTGTCATGTTAATTGTTGGACCTAACCAGATCTTTTCAGTGCATGCCAAAGCTTACTGATTAGATTTCTTGGAAAAAATTAAATTACTAGAAGTTGTTTAGAGAAATAATTGATTATGAACCTATCCATAAGTGTACATTGGATTGATCAGCTAAAGTTAGACTTGTATGCAGTCTATGTAGATTCTAGTATCCACTAAAAAATTAGGATAATTATTCGAATTGAAGGTAGAGGCTACCAATTCAAATAAAATAATGAAATAACTTTTTGATTAAAGTCTTAATTCTATAGATTTAATAAATTATTTATTAATTAAATTTTTTTTATATAGTTATGGCCACTATCCTGTCGCTTCGATTATTATTGGATAATGATAAATTAATGGGATCTAACTTTGATAGCTAATACTAAAAGTTGAAGATTATCTTGAAGCATGAATGGATTCTATACATTGTGACAGATCTGGCACCTGAGGAGCTAGCTCCGAATGCATGTGGGATGGTCCGAGATACTTATCAGAAGTGACTAAATGATCTAACCATGGTTCGTTGCATTATACTGGCAGCTATGAGCGATGAGTTTAGTCGCATGTTTGAGTTTGCTCAGCTAGAAAATATGCTTCAAGTGTTGAACGAGTCATGTGGCACTCTCGATAATATTGAGAGGCATAAGACTAGTTATGCCATCTTCAATGCTCAGATGAGGGATGGCACATCAGTCACTGATCATGTATTATACATGATCGAGATGATTAAGCACTTGAGCAAGCTCAGCTTTTCTTGCACGAGCAGCTAGAGAAAGATGCTATTCTAAACTCTTTGCCCAACTCCTACCTTCCTAATCTTACTTATTTTTGAATGACAAAGCCTGAAGTCAACTACCATGGGTTGCTGGGGTTACTTCAGAACTTTGAAAAAGATCACTAGCTTTATAAGAAGTTGGTGAATATAGTGGGAGGATCTTTTTCTAGTCCTCCACCCTTTAAGAAAGAGAAGAAGAGCAAAAAGAAGAAGAATAAAAAGGTGTTGGTTCATGCTGGGACATCAGTGTAGAGCCAGATTAGAAAATCCAAGCCCGATAAGAGTCAAGCAAAGTGCTTCTATTATAATAAGCAAGGATACTGAAAGAAAAACTATTCTCGATACATTATCTTTCTAGACCTGAGCAAGTCGAGAAAGAAGCAAACTATTGCTGGACAAGGTACTTATATGATAGCTCCATGTAATTTCTTAATTTATAATATTGCCGATTGGGTATTGGATACTGAAAGTTCTTACCATATTTGCAATTCGTTGTAGGGTTTACAAGTCAGTAGGAGATTCGAATAAGGCTAGAGATTCCAGAATGTTAGAGATAGAAGATCAGTTTCAATTCTAAC
Source organism: Cocos nucifera (assembly GCA_006176705.1). Lineage (NCBI taxonomy): Eukaryota > Viridiplantae > Streptophyta > Magnoliopsida > Arecales > Arecaceae > Cocos > Cocos nucifera. The sequence continues at coordinate 1,141,376 of QRFJ01000649.1, forward strand.
ATTAGGAATCATAAAGCTTGTATTTGAGTCTCATACTATTGTTCTTAGTGATCATCACTTTTGTCTTAGTTTTTTATTATATATCATTTCTGTAGGACTTTTGATCAAAAATAATTATAAAATTTTAATAAAAAATTTATGATATCATTTTGAATGGTGTTTTAATTTTTATTAGATATTTGAATAATGAAATCTATTTATTATCATAATCCATTAATATGGTCTACTCCACTAGCAAACATTCTAGAATAGATAATGTGTCTGATATCTATCTTTGGCACTATAGGCTGAGTCACATTAACAAAAATAGAATAAGTAGGTTGATTCAAGAGAAAATCCTTGAAGTTAGTAATTATAAATCACTTTTAATTTATGAGTCCTATCTTCTTGAAAAAATGACTAAATCATCTTTTACTGAAAAAGATGAGAGAGCCACTGAGCTTCTACATCTAGTACATATTGATGTATATGGATCTATGAGCATAAGTGCTAGAGATGGATATTTCTACTTTATTACTTTCATAGATGATTTATCTAGGTATGGGTACTTCTACTTGATGAAATATAAGTTGGATTCATTTAAAATATTCAAACGATTCTGAAATGAGATGAAAAATAAACTAAAAAGAGTATTAAAATTCTTCAGTCTAACCGAGGAAGTGAATACCTTTCTAGTGAGTTTCTTATATATCTAGGAGAGAATGAAATTCTCTCTCAATGAACTTTTCCAGAAATACTATAGCATAATGGTGTGTTTGAAAGGAGAAATTGGACGCTGTTAGATATGGTCCAATCCATGATGGATTTTGCTAGTCTACCGATCTTCTTTTGAGAATATGCATTTGAATTGGCTTGCTATCTTTTAGATAGAGTTTTGAGTAAGTCTGTAGTTAAAACCCCATATGAGATATGGGCAGGGCATAAGCCAGTACTCTCACACCTTAGGATTTAGAGGTATTTGATTTATGTCAAACGTTTAATGACAAACAAGCTTGGACCTAGGTCTGACAAGTGCACTTTCATAGGATACCTAAAAAAAAATCAAAAGATATTATTTCTAGTACTGATGAACAAAAGATATTTGTCAGTCTTAAGACAATCTTTCTAGAAAAAGAAATTTTTTGGTGAAGAAACTAGTCTCTAAGGTTGAACTTAAGAAGGTTCGACAAGTAAAAAAGTTGACATAATTAGCTGAACTTAAATCAAATTTGATTAAATTAAATTTGGGGCTCAATATACTTGCATTCTTAAGACGATCGGATAGAGTATTGCATCAGCTGGACAGATACTATAATTTCTTAGTCCTGGATGATGATCCTATTGAACTCGATGAGAACGATAAGGATCCGATCACTTACGTGGATGCAATGTAGAGACCTAATTTTGAGAAATAACTTGAGGTCATGAAATCTAAAATAGAGTCTATGGGGTCAACAAATGGTGAATATTGGTTGACCCACCTGAGGGGGTTAAACACATTGAGTGTAAATGGGTCTTCAAAAGAAAGAGAGGTATAGACGAAAAGGTGAAGACCTATAAAATCCATCTAGTTGCTAAGAGGTATCATCAATATTATGATATTGACTATGATAAGATATTCTTTCCTGTGGTAATGCTCAAATCCATTCAGATTATGTTTGCAATAGCAGTCCATCTGAACTATAAGATTTAGCAGATAGATGTGAAGACATCTTTTCTGAATAGAGAGCTAGAAGAAGAGGTGTATATGATACAACCTGAAGGATTCACATCGGAGTTGAAATATATGTTTTGATAAGGTGATCAAAACTTATGGCTTCGTTAAAAATGGAAAAGAGCCCTATATATACAAGTGGGCAAATGGCTCAGTTATGGTATTTTTTTATATTGTATATGGATGATATTCACTTAATTAAGAATGACATTCCTACACTACAGGAAATAAAAATATGGCTGTCATCTTAGTTCTCTATAAAGAACTTGGATGAAGCATCCGATATCCTAGAGATGAAGATCTATAGAGATAGGTCTAAGAGAATGCTTTGGTTATCCTAATCTACGTATATAGAAACTATGCTGAAGTGGTTCAATATGAAGAATTTCCAAAAAGGCTATCTACCGATAGACCATGAAATTTTTTCTCTAAGAAGGATTGTCTGATAACTCCTGTAGAGAGAGTGCATATGAGTAGAATTTCATATGCTTCAGTAGTGGGATCTATCATGTACACCATGATATGTATGAGATCAGATGTAGCATACTCACTAGAAGTAGTAAGTAGATACCAATTTGATCCAGAAGAGAACCACTGAAAGGTTGTAAAAGCCAACCCATTCACTAAAGCCCTAATGGTAAAGGAATTCGACAACTACAAGTTAAAGATGGATATAAGATATCGTACCGCATAGCTTTAGAATAAGTGAGAGTTGTTAAAAAATATGTTCCAAAGTCAATCATCAGTCTATTGATGGTTAAGCTCATCTTGTAAATATAAATAATTTATAATAAATAAAATATTTATTCTAGCCTTTTTCATCATAGGTGTAAATCTTCTAATGAACTCCTATGTTATGATGAAGTCCTTAGGACTATTTAAAATCGATAAAGAGAGAATTTATGTTAAGTCCTTAAAAATGTTTGCGATTAAATAATATGTTGTTATCAAGAATGATAATATTTATTCGAGTGTAGATCGTTGTATATCATATAGGTTGGTTGTCTCCTTAACGAAGGAGTGTAGAGACACTGGTATGGCATACAGGTGAGATGTAAGGGTACATCGTCATGGAACGTAACTAACTTCAAAGCATTCTATTATCAAGAATTGCTCTGATGGTATTTGGATATAAGTATCCCTTTGATCTGAGATCACTATGGTAATTTACAAGCAACTCATTATGCTTTGGCGTCAGACTATCTGAATTTCTAATTTCATGATGAAAGATTTCTAGGCATAGTTAAGTACCTGTGAAGTCAGTGCATAATCAAGATGAGATTGACCGCTTTAAGAGTTTAGAGACAATGCATCACTATATTTTGATTTAGCAAAATCTTGGCCAAGGTATTTAATGTGATAGACTTGATATTTTGAAATACAATATGGATGACTTATTCAGGATTGACAGTTAAATCCTGAGTCATCCTCTGAGCATTCAAAATTTAGGAGATGAATTATATGGTAACCATATCTACAGAGGTTCTAGAATATTGCTTTATACATTTGACTTATCTGGCGATAGAGTACCATTGCTAGATAGTCACTTCGATTAGTATTGGAATATATTTCTCTGCTATCAGCTTAGATTCAAACTTATAAAGTCACACACATTAGAGGTTTCAATCTGATCAGACAGTTGATCAATAATTATGAATTATTTTAGGATCAAACAGTTAATGCAATTGATGTTTGACCTAGAGCAAGTATTGCAGGAGGATTAATTAGCAATCAGATTGCTAATTGGCTCAATCTGATTAACCATAAGGGTTGAGGTCGAGTCTAATTGAATAAGATTCAATTAGATTTGGTTTGGACTTGATTAGGTCAAGTTTAATTAATTTATGTGATAAGCCAATTGCAAGAGAGAATAAGTCCCTATTCGATTAGGACTTGAGTGCATCTAATTTCTAATTTAATTAAAATTTGATCAGAATTAAATATAATTTAATCTGATTTAAATGGACTTCTAGTTGGACTAGGACCATCCTTAATTAAATTGCATCAATTCTAATTTAATTAAATTTAAAATCTAAGTTTGATCATAGAAAACTAGAGAACCCAGTTTGACTAGGATTCTCTCTCCTTACACCATCTCATCCCATGCCTACACCCTCTCCTTGATTTTTGCATGAGATCCCTCATGCCCAAAGATGCCCATGCACTATCCCATGCTCCCCCTCTCTCTTTAAATGGAAATTGATTTTAAAAATAGGTCAAATTAAATAAGTTATTTTGACCTAGGATTCTATTTGATAGATTCTGACAACTCATCAATCCATCCATTTGATGATGCCAATTAAATCAGATTTTCTTCTAATTTTTTCAATGAAGAAAGGAAGGAGTTGTGCACCAAATCTTGGATTCTATGCCCAAGGAAAGTGTTGAGGCGCACAAAAGTTAGCACCCTAAGATTATCTCATTTGGACATTCCTTTTCTAGGTATTTGACCTAAAGAAGGACTCTATCTTATCTTCCTAGATAAGATGCATCATTCTAGGAAAGTGTTGAGGTGCATAAAAGTTGACGCATAAAATAGATGCATGTAACCATAGATTTTTCCTTCAGTTGGTAATAGTCCATCCATAAACCTTCCCCGCCTCTGTCAGTGGGAAAAAAATTTCAAGTGAAAAATTTTCCATGCCTTTTTCGCTCCCCACCATCCTTCCTGATGTTCCCCGCTCCCTGGGCATCCTCTTTCCTGGCAACCTGACCTCACTAGTGCCTCCTATACCATGGCCCCGAGCTTGCCACCTTGACCTCTGTTCGCCCGAGCCCGTCGATGCTCCTACGTAGCTACCCTGGCCCTGCCTCCTCCAAGGTTGCCCTAAACCCGCAAACCCAGCCTCGCCTTGCCTGCAACCTTCCTGACCCCATCGGTGCCTCCTATGCCACGACCCCAAGCCAACCACCCTAGCCCTACCTCTCCTGCGGCCACTCCAACCCCGTCGGTGCCTCTTGCACCATGGCCTTGAGCTAGCCACCGCCTCTCCAGCAGCCACCCCGACCCCACTAGTGCCTCCTACATCGCGGCTCGACCCCACCTCTCCCATGGCCACCCCCACCTTATCGGCGCCTCCTACACCATGGTCCCAAGCCCACCACCCCAGCCTTGCCTCTCCCGTGGCCTTCTTGACCCTACCAGCACCTCCTACATTGTGGCCCTGAGACCACCACCTTGGCTCTGCCTTTCCCACGATCGTCCTAACCCTATCGACACCTCCTGTGCAGCGGCCCTTGAGCCTGTCGCCCTTGTCTTGTTGGCCTCCCCATGGCCCCATCCCAACTTGTCTGACCGCATGGCCACTGCCTCGTCGCCCCTAGCTTGTGGCCCTGATCTTGCAGCCCCTCCCCTACCACTATGAGTAGTAGCAGTAGCGATGGCTAATATTGTCTGGTATTAGTGAAGACATTAGCGATGGCGAGTGTCATCACTCAATATTTAATTAATTAATTAATTAGATGTATAGGATTTGGATCTCAGCATGTAGAGTATTCGAATCGAGAGAAAATGTCCGGCAGTATTGCAAACATAGGGCTAGGGCACGCCCTGCAGCATGCCCGAGCCTTGGGTCATAACTGGCATCAAAGCCATTTTGCTCTGTGTGCTCAAGCAGATGGAAAGTATTGAACATCATTAATTAGGTGTTAATTTGAATAAAATTTGCATTGCATGGAACGATAGACCCATTAGTTGATTGATGTATATATTCTAATTGTATCCATATATACATTTATTAATGTTTGTATGGATAAAAGATTTTGTACATTGATCAATTGATTGTCCACTATAGATGGTTTAGAAAATGCAAGTAATTCTATAGATCATTATAGTAATCAAACGGTACACTAAGGGTTCAAAAAATTTTGGATAGAATTTTTTTTTATTCTCCCTACACGGAAGAACTAAGGAGAAATACTGTCAAAATTTTTTTCGACCTCTATTGCATATCATTTGATTACTGTAATAGGCCAATAGAATTAATTCATTTTTTGAATTGGATAGGATCTATCTTTACCTATTAATTGATGATAGAATGCAATAATTTACTATATAAGCCATTTTGAATGATAAAATAGTATTTAGCAATTATCTAGTATTTATGTATATGCAGAATTCTTAGATAGTCTATCATGGATCATAGTTCGATGGATCGTCGAGTAGATGATGGAAAGATTTTTGCCAAATATAGGAAGGATATAGAGTACATCTATGATTCTATTTTTGGTAATGCGACACTCTTACATCAAGGATGGGCTTGTTATCCTTGTAACAGATGTGGCAATAAAATTTTTTTTGATAGGGATACAATTATTATTCATTTATATAAGAGTTGATTTATATCCAATTATAAGCATTGGTACCTATATGGAGAGAGGTGAAAAAAAGTTGCAAGGGTTAGAACCAAGCAGAACGTGGACATAGATAGAATGGTGGATATGCTTATAGATGCGGCTGGTCCTAAATTTAACTAGAATATGGAGGATGATCTAGAAGCTGGTAGATGTGATTTCTATTGAATGCTGAAAGATGCTGATGAACCACCATGGCTGGAATATGAAACACACATAGTACTATCGATTGTGTCAGAGTTGTTGAACTTGAAGGTTGAGTTTAATATGACGATCAATTATTATGATAGGATGATAGCAATAATAAAAAAAATGCTATCGAAGGATGAGAAGATTGTTGAGAGTTTCTATACTTTGAAAAAAATAGTGAAAGGGTCGGGCATGGGATATGAGAAAATACATGCATGCCATAATGGCTACATACTTTTCTATAAAGAGGACCAATAGAAGAGCTCATGCGGCATATGCGTTGGAAGCTGATTTAAGCCAAGACAAGAGGATAGGAATCAAAAGGACATGCCATAGAAGGTTCTTCGATATCTTTCTCTTACTCCTATACTTCAAAGGCTCTACTTGTCTAAAAGTACTGTCGGACAGATAAGATAGCACAAAGAAGTACCACACAAGCATCCGGATATGATGTGTCATCCATCGAACAGCGAGGCATGGAAGCAATTTGATGCTTGCCATCCTTTATTTGCTCAGGAATCATGCAATGTCCAGCTGGATCTATCTACTAATGACTTTACATCGTTCGATCATGTAGCAGTACCTTATTCATATTGGCTAGTCTTTATTACTCCATACAATCTGCCACTTGGAATATGTATGAAAGAACATAACATCTTTCTTACATTACTCATTTCTGGACCACGACATTCTGGTAAAAGCATTGATATATATCTAAGGCCTCTTGTTGATGAGCTGAAATTATGATGGTCTGATGGCATTTGTACTTTTGATGCATTGAAGAAGTAGAATTTTATAATGAAGAGTGTGTTAATGTGGACCATTAGAGATTTTCTTGCTTATAGGATGCTATCAGGATAGAGCATTCATGAGACATGTCCCTATTGTATGAAGAATATAAAATTATTTTAGCTTAAGCACGGTCGTAAGCCCTATTGGATCGATTATCATCGTTAATTTCTTTCTGAGCATCATTCATTTTAAAAGCAGCGGGACGGTTTCAGGAGGAATAAAATAGAGAAAGACCATGCACCCCAATGACTTAGTGGTATAAAAGTGTTTTAGAAGGTATCCCAATTGGACAAAATTCTATTTGGCATTGAATTTGACAAGCAAAAGCCTCGAGGGTTCGGTAGAACTCATAATTGGGTGAAGCAAAGCATCTTCTAAAAATTGCCATACTAGTCCACCAATTTGATCCATCATAACCTTGACATCATGCATATCGAGAAGAATGTATTCCATAATATTTTCTACACTGTTATGGATGTCAAGGACAAAACGAAGGACAATCCTAAGGCTCGAGCAGATATGAAGAACATATGCAAGTATCCTCTATTAGAGCTAGTTGAGATGTCACCTAAAAAATTTTTGAAGCCGAAAATATCTTATAACTTAATAAGAGAGTAGTTGAAGGATGTTTGTAAATGATATAAAAGTCTTAAACTTTTAGATGGTTATGCAAGTAATCAAGCTCAATGCATCAATGCCAAAGATTGCAGATTCTATGAGCTAAAGAGTCATGACTACCATGTATTCATGCAATAATTACTCCCATTGGCTTGGTATGATCTCCTTTCTAACTCCATATGGAGTTCTTTGACTAAGCTTAGCCTTCTCTTCAGACATATTTATACTACCGAACTATCCACCAACCACATATCCAATCTTGAGGCTAGTAGTGTAGAGACCATATGCAAGTTGGAAAAGATATTTTCTCCCAACTTCTTTGACTCTATGGAGCACCTCATGATTCATCTAGTATATGAAGCTAGGATGGAGGATCCAGCGCAGTGTAGGCGGATGTATCCATTTAAAAGATATATGCACAATCTTAAAAAAAAATAAAAAATAAGATCCGAGTTGAAGATTCTATTATGGAGACTTACATAATAGAAAAAATTTCAAATTTCAATCGATACTACTTTAATCCCAATGTGCAGACCAAGCTGACTCAAGTGGGTTGAAATGATGAACAGTGGTGCTAAGGGATCAGAATGGAAGATCTCAATATTTATCTATTCCACTCGAGAATTTGGGCTCGAGGTTTGCCAGATTTTCTCCGATATTGAACGTTGAAAGGCAGAGACATATGTTTTGCTAAACTGCACGAATTTTAATCTATATATCCTATAAGTGTCCATCATAATTTCATCTCTTTAATCACTTATTTTAGTATACTTATCTTATGCATGTTTAGGCAATATGATGAGATGCTAAAAGGAGAAAATCTAAGCATAAGTGATAAAGAAATATCAATACAATGCTCAGAGAACTTTGTATGTTGGTTTCGTCAATTGGTCAATTAAGGCAGCTAGTCCATACCAAGAAAGCTAAGATCATTAGGTTACGGGCCTACAAAATACGTGACATGCTATAGTAGCTATAACGTAAATGGTTTTAAATTTTATACTCAGCAATATGAAAATTACAAAACTATAATAAATAGTGTGTGTATAAAAAATATCTATAAAAACCACAAAATCAAAGACTTAATCACTTGAATTTACCTTCTTTTGCAAAACCACACAATCAAAAACATAAAAAATATCTATAAAAAGATAAAACTAAAAATCCTAAAAAATCACCAACATCTCTTAATACTTAATTAATCCAATGTAACCATAAAATATAAAATAAAATTAATTTTTAACATGTTTGGACATCTTGCTTTGTTTGCATTGTACATCCATAGTATACTCTAAAGGCACAATCCATTAAATAAGATAAGATGAGAATTTGATCATCCTTTTTTAGCCCACAAACCACCATGCTTCATATTGCATTGACCCAGACCTTAATTTAAAATCAATTTGACATTGATCCTAGGATATTTGAGCTCCATAGGATGAGAAAATCCTAGAGTTGGATCGGATTCGGGTTAGTTAATTGCTCGGTGTCTAAGGCAAGTGGATTAAAAATTATGATTTTCTATTAGTTCCGTTATTTGACCTAACCAACTCAGTTGGTGTCTAAGAAAAGCAATAAGCAGGAACCTCCCACATCTTACACTTACCCGACCAAGTCAGTTAGTCAATCTTAGGCTTGGAGTGCTCAAAGATGATTTTGGTAATTAGAAGCTGTCTAGATCTAGGTAAATCCTAGAATAAAGAGTTCATGCTTGCTTAACTTGTTAACCTTTACAATTCAAACCCTAATTAAAATACTCTCTCCTATCATCCTTAGATCTAGGATCCTCTAGGCTCTTATCTTTAGAATTCTCTCTCCTCATCTCTTTTCTTTAAAATAAAACAAAATAAATAAGAATCCAAAAAGGATTGCTCTGATCTAAAATCATTGATTGCATATTTAAATAATCAAAACAATCCAAGATGGATTTTTATGCTGAGCTATCCAGTAGAGTGGATCATCTAGAAGTCGATAGAAATCCTTTGTATCCATCTTTTTTTCTTGCACAATAAGTTTGTGTCATATGTTCGAGCCCCACCCACTATACAAGTGAATGTCCATACCAATTTTCTTGAGTATATGTATGAGCAAGTTTATCAAGATCAAATCCAAATGACCTACAGATCCAGAAAATAACTAATACTTTAACACTTACAATCCAGGCTGAGAGGCTCAACCAAATTTTTCGTGGCAATCATAACCAGTGATTATCCCAGTGCCACAAGGATCCATATTCATGGATACACATTATGAAATGCCCTACTCATAATATCAATCTTCTACAAATAACAATGAGTCAACTTTCGAAGAAAGAATTCAACAAGCATTAAATAAGTTAGAACTCATCAATCAGACTGTCCAACAGATCTTTCACTCCTGTATGCAAAACTATAAAAAACTAGAGAAGCAAGCACTTACATTCAAACAATAGAAGAAAAGAGAGTTGCCTAGTCAATCGGAGAGTGAATCGAGGAACCATACTTAGCTAGAAATTTTAATATTCCTATAACTTTTCTTGAACAATCACATATAACTCTCGAGAAAGAAGTGGTCACAAAACAACCCTATACAACTAAAAAGATCTTTTTAGACCACATAACTGAGGTAGCTAAATATAGAAAAGAACAAGATTGGTGGAACAAATCAATCTCATCATCATCTTACTTACCTGTGGACCCATTCTTAAGTATTTTAAAATCACCCTATCCTTTTAATGGGAAAGGAAAGACAAACTAATGAGATGATGGAATCAATAGAATACTTTTCAAGAACCATAAGTGAATAACACACTAGAGAAAGCTTCACCCATAATTTTTATCCAAGATTCTTTAAATTCCTATTTGGCTCATTATGAGGTGAATGATTTTGATGAAGATGGATATAATATAGAAGTTAATAACCAAGTAGATACATCCTATCTAAAAATCCACCCACTTTGGATTGAAAAATCTAAGCCATCACCTAGCCCACCAATAGTTTTCTTGTTAGAACCATCAACTGATCTAAAATTGAAGTCCACTTTCTTGATGCACCTACTGACACCCTACCAGTGATACCTAACTAGGAAGACCAACTTATCGGTATACTAAAAGCACGTAAACAAGTTGTTGGATGGGACATTACTGATATGAGGAATAATAATTTTATGAATATTTTTTTTGTATTCGACACTACTTTCAAGGATAGTCTCCATAATTTATCTACAATATTAAAACGATGTATGGAGGTAGATTTAAAATTAATTTAAAAAAAATATCATACCTTGGATTAGGAAGAGTTGATGCCTAGATATATCATCCTGAGAAAGGGAGTCAGGAAGATCAGGCTATAGTTGAAGAAATTCCTAAACCACCAACCCCGATTTTGGCCCATCAAACACAATCTCTTTTTGATCATAAAAACTATAATAATTTTAAATTTTGGTTTAACATGCTTACTCCTTACACTCTATTGATTAGGGCTAAATTTAACCACCAAAAAGTATTCCATGAACGTTTTTCTGCCATAATGATAGCCTCCTAATTGGCCCTATCTTTTTGAAATCCTGAAAGATGTACTAAAATTGATTATACCTAAAACTCCTTCATAGGATCCAGCTGAAGATGTTAAACTTAGTGCTTACTGGGAGGCAACCCAACTTTTGCTTTTGCATTTTTTTATTATTTTTAGTTTATCTTTCTTTCAAGATTAAGTTGGGAAAAGAACTACAAACTATTAGCAATGACTTCATAATTATTAGCAATGGTATAAGCTATCACTAAAATTATTTAAATTTTTTAATTTTTTTTATAATATTTAAACATAAAATATATATTAGTGCTGGTGAATTTTGTCTATTAGCAATGAAAAATTTGCTATCATTAATACTACAGAACACACCCCAACTCTGATTTAAATCTAATTTGAATCCAATTCAAAATTCTGCAAAATCTAATTTAATTAGGCTTTGAATCCAAGTCTTATTTAAATTTTAAAATTTAATTAGCCTCAAATAAGTTAAGATTAATTAAATTAAATTAAATTTAAATCAATTAAAAGAAATTAATTTTTAATTCAGATTTAATTCAAATCTAATTCAAAATTCTATCAATCCTAATTTAATTAGACTTTTAATTCAAGTCCTACTTGGATAGTAAAACTTAATTATCCCTAAATTAAGTCAAGTTTAATTCAATTTAATTTGATTTAAAAAATTAAAATATAGTTTTTAATTTAGATTTGATTCAAATCTAATTCAATCTTGATTCGAATCCAATTCAAAATTCTATCAAATCTAATTTAATTAAACTTTGAATTCAAGTCCTACTTGGGTTATAAATTTTAATTAGCCTTAAATTAAGTTAATCCTACTTAAATTAAATCTAATTTAAATTTATTTAAACTTGATCCATGATTATATTCCAATCCAATTCAAATCTTGATTCGAATCTAATTCGAAAACCTATTAATCCTAATTCAATTAGACTATGAA